>VMDR010010459.1:0-30770 GCA_007922815.1 Macrotus californicus | reverse complement strand
ATGCTCATTTTATTTATAGTAGAAAATTGGAAAGAACTAAATGTTCAACCCTAAGGAAATAATTGACTAAATTATGATATATTTATGTTTTAGAATACAATGTACCATTAAAATGACATGGAAAAATACACACTATCAAAAAAAGGATAAAAATAGGGACATGGTCTAAAATGAAGGGCTTTCTCCAAATCTTCCTTGGACCTTAAGATACATAGTGACTTATGAAATAAAAGAATCTAAGTTCAAAAAGAGTTTGGAGGACTGGTGTCACCCAAAATAGTGCAGTGGGGAACTCCAACGATCCACACTTCCACTGAAGAAAACATAACTGAGTTGTCAAAAACTGTCAGATATGGGAATGCAATTTTAAAACACTTACAACTACCAGGGGAATACTTAATAAAGATGAGGCTGCTACATTCTGATAAGAGAGTGTGTGATGTGTTACCTACCCACCTACCATTCCCCATCTCGGCCAGTGGTCATGATGATGGCGCTCCTGATTCTGGTGGTGCAGCCCACTGGTACCAGAGGGAGCCATTCAGACGTTATTTCCAAAGAACTGTGGCTGTGCATTTTTAACTGTCTGGTGGCTTCCTGAGAGATTGGCTCAGAGGCTTGCCTTTGTTTTGTCGCCCTTGGAATTCTCTTAGTGCTGGAATGGCCTCCTGGGTAGCATTTGTCAGACGTATTTAAAGGCATTCTATTACTAACTTCCACCACAGGCAGGGGACAGAGTTAGGACAAGCAGCAGACAGACCAGAAATCCTGGGGAGGAAGAGGCTGACCAGGAAGACACATAAGGGAATGGAGGCTTTGAAAGGCTCCCAGGTACCCCAGAGAATCTGGAGGGTCAGGTACCCACAGCCAAGTCTGAGGGCATGCTCAGAAAAGGCCTAAGGAGATCCCATGCTTGCATGTCTGGCTGGTCTTTGGGCTCTGTGAAACAGGAGGTAAGGGTTAAGACAGAGTTATAGGTGGTCTGGCACAAACTGAAGTGGTCCAGCTCAGAGACAATCTGCAAAGACCGAAAAGACTGCAAAATAGTTTCCATATTGTTTTCTTTTTGGCTACAGGCACTTAAGGAAACATCTCTCAAGTCACTAGCTGACTGCTGAGATGATGGAAGAGAGACACACAAGACCACACATGACAAGAAAGATAGTCTTTGAGAAACCATGTAGAGAGGCCACCACACAAATGGATGACAGCAACCCACAGGTAACAGAGCATCACAGCAGGGGGTAGAATTTCCAGATCCTTCAAGTGATCACATCACCATATTCAAAATGTCCAGTTTTCAACAAAAAATTATAAGCATGCAAAGGATGTATGGTCCATTAACAGGAAAAAGAAAATAACTTGATAGAAATTGTCTCTGAGGAAGCTCAGACATGTGACTTACCAGACAAAGGCTTTAAATCAACTGTCTTAAATATACTCAGAGAACTAAAGGACACCATGCACAGAGAACTAAAGAAAATCAGGAGAATACTGTCGTAACAAATAGAGACTATCAATCAATATAAAGTCAAAATAAACCAAATGAAAATCCTAGAGCTGAAAAATGCAATAGCTAAAACGAAGAATTCACCAGAGAGGTTCAATAGCAGATTTCACAGGCAGAAGAAAGACCCATTAAAATTGCTCAGTCTGAGCTGAGCTGACAGGACCTGCAAGACACCATTAAGATACTAGCATACACATCATGAGAATCCCAGAAGGAGAGGAGAGAAACAAAGAGGCAATATATATATATACATTTATATATTTATATAAATATATGGAGAAATAATGTTCAAAAAGTCCCAAATGTAATGAAATACATGAATCCATACATCCAAGAAGCTCCATGAACTCTAAGACAAATTCAAAGATGTTCACACCAGGAAACATTGTAACCAAATTGTCAAGTCAATCTCGAAAGCAGCATCTACAAGGGATTCTCAATAAAATTAACACACTTGATTTCTCCTCAGAAACCGTGAAGACCAGAGGGCAACAGGGTGACAGGTTTAAAATGCTTAGAGAGAGAGAAAAACCTGTCAACCAAAAATTCCAGATCTGGCAAAAATATCCTTGAAAAATGAAAGAGAAATTTAGACTTTCTCAGATAAACAAAAACTGAGGGAATTTATTGCTAGTGGACCTGCCCTACAAGAGATACTAAAGGGAGTCTTTTAGGATGAAGTTAAAGGATACTAAATAGTAACACGAGACCATATGAATAAATAAAGAATACCAGTACAGTTTACTACCTAGGAAAACATGAAAAACAGTATTATTAAATTTTTGGTTCGTAACTCTTCTTTCTTTTCTATACGGTTTGAAGTGCAAGTTCATGAAACAAGAATGACAAGTCTATGTTAACAGGCACACAAGGTATAAATGTGTAAGGTGTGACAGAAACAACACAAAAGGGGTGTGGTGCTGCACCAGTGCCGAGTTTCTGTATGCCGTGACAGGTACATCCATATCAATTCACACTACATTGTTAGAAATTTAGAATGTTAAGTGGAACCCCTGGGATAACCATGAATAAAATAACTAGAAATACACAAAACAAAAATGACAAGGGAATCAAAATGGCACACCAGGAAAAAAATAGAATTTAGAGGTTCACTGGTTCATTCCGCCACAAGATGCAAGAACTGTCTTTCACTGGAACCTGACACGTAGACTGTGGGCAAAATGAGGCACCTCTCAGCGGAAATCCAGCCCACACAAGACTTTTCGCAAAAGTGTAATATAAATAAATGCAAAGCATCATCTAAGTCACATGCATGAACCAGGAGTCTGATACAGTCTGAGCACCTTTGCCGTGGATCTGATGACAAGTGTTAGGGAGCAGGCCTGCACTTTCCTGAGTGTGGTCAGCAAAACAGGCATGCTGTGACCTTGACGGGTACCACACACACATGGATGCTGTGGGTAAGTATGTTTGGAAATGCTGGGTTCAGTGGAGCTCAGGAAACGCCTTCACTGCAGGACTCCTCAGAGTCTGTAACACATTGTGCATGGACATCGAGTCCTCAGGAGGCAGTGACGGTATGGATATTTCCCACCCTTTTTGGCCATGGGAAGAATGTGTCATTTTGACAACTGGAGCTTTAGAGAAAATCCCCCTGAGAATGCTGCTGAAAAGAGCTGAGCCGAACAGGGCGGTTTCCTGTGCCCCACTTTCTCATGACCGTCGCTGGGGTGATGGCACGTAGGTCTGCTCTGTGAGTACCTCGGTGACAGATATGGCTCAGTGCCTGCCACAGGGCAGGTACGCAGTACTTCCCAGATTTTGTTACAAGATTTAGGTGTCAAGGAATAACTCAATAGACCCTTCATTCCCTGTTTAATGTAAAACAGGGGAACACAGACTCTGAAGCTAGATAGACCTATATTTAAATCCTTGTTCATCTCTCACAACTGATAAGGACTTTAATATGTTCCACAACATAAGTTCCTACCAACATCCAGACTAGTGTTTGTTATAATAACAGGACCCAGTGACCTAGACAAGTTGACATATATAAAACTGACCATCACAGCCCACTCTTGTCAACTTGGCACCCATACCCGTCTTAAACCATACTCAATCTCCGAGCGAAGACAACAAAGTCATACTTCCACATGATACACCTATCCTGTATACACCAAAAAGTGTGTTAATCCATTCCCTAGAAGAGGATATCCTCTAACTTAAATACAGTGATGCCAAGTTAACTATTACTAATATATCTCATGTTAGATGATGATAGGAGATAAGACTTGAGCAGCTTAACCTCCCTGGGGTCATCTATAAAATGGGTTTATAATATCCAGGCAGGATTATTTCCTCATTGATTCAGCAGTTATTTGTATCAATCAATACAAACTGTGTAGTATACAACATTGAAGAAGACACAGTCTTTGCCCTTGATTGGTAGACAAGACAGTAAGATGCAGTCTATCAAGAGTTTGGCACAGAGCCTGGAAGAGAGTAATGCTTAAGGAAGCCTAGTTGGCTTCCGCTTCCTCCTGGAATGAGAAATGCACAGAATAGCTCTCAGAATAACCAGAGGCATAGCTGTGTCTCTTTACTCCACCCAAAGCTACCATTCATTCTGCAGTAGAAACAGCCTGAGGAAACTTCCAGATCCAAGGGAACCACCACGCCAAGGATTTTAGAGAAGACAGAGTATGTCCCCATTTCTGCAGATGGGTGCAGTGCTTTAAGAAGGATACCATAAGATGACTCAATAGCTCTTTTTAAGACCCAGTACCCATGGCATCCAGACACTCCACACTTGCAGGGGTGTCCAACCCATGGCCTGCAAGCTGCATGTGGCCCAGGATGGCTATGAATGTGGCCCCACACAAAATCATAAATTTACTTACAACCTTTTTTTTTGCTCATCAGTTTTCATTAGTGTTTGTGTATTTAATGTGTAGCCCAAGACAACTCTTCTTCTTCCAGTGTGGCCCAGGGACACCAAAAGGTTGGACACCCCTGCTCCACAGGCTTGGATTAAAAAACACAGAATCATCAACTTCTGTGTGAGGAGCTACTCACCCAGTCAAACTCTAGTTTTATAAACTGGAGCCATTGTACATTCACAGCCATTAACATTTTCTAGAGAATTAAGTAAACATAAAACATTCAAGAGCTTGGCATAATGTTATATCATACTGGTTTATAATAGAGGTCTTTGAAGAATCACAAAATTCACTTTTCTAGAAGTGGCAACTGCATAATCACGCATTATCAGAGGGCAATTTCCCCAAATTCTCTTGGAGCATTGCTTCCCAGACCCCATCTTTTCATGTGTAGGCACAAGGGCATAAGGGGTCAAATACGGGCCACCTGAAGACTGTTTTCCACCATTTTCTATAAACTACAAAACGTTATGGACTTCCAACCCTTCTGTGCATTTGTTTCAGACATTTTCAATGTAAGACAAAGACATAAAGACTAAAACAAATCTAGGAAGATGTATATTTCTTTAGTGCATGAAATATAAACTGATCCAATTCCATTCTTTAAACTTGAAATTGTGTGCCTGCCCAAGAAACAATTCACCAGCCACAATTGCCAATCTCATGGTTAACAGAGCTGTGGGGAGTCAGTAAAAAGAGCAAAACAAGGCCCTCCAGGCGTAGGTCATCTAGGAATAAATGCGAGGCAAACGAAGGGCAGAAAACCGATTTCTTTCGAAAGGTGGAAATCCACAAGCCTGTGTAGCACATACACATAACACTTGTAAGTACGACCACACTCAAAAACTCTGAGGTTTCCCAGAATTTTACCGGGTATGATTCCCAGTAAAAATGAGTCATAGGAGAGAATCTTTTTTACCAAAAAGAAAAAAAACAATCACTTGCTCACTTGAGTACCCACTGGGGGGTCTGTCTGCCATGTACCAGGCACTTCAGCGACAGCTGTGAGACAGACAGCCAGTCTCCACTGGTCCAGGAGCTTCCGGTCGGCAGGCAGTTCTGGAAGAGTGTGGGCTGTGAGAGCACCAGGAGGGTCACCTAGCCCAGACCTGAGACTCCTTGAATGTGGACTGCTCCAAACTGAGACCTAAAAAACTAAGGTGTCAGCTAAGGGAAGGTCCTAAAAGCGCTGAGAATAGGGAAGAGGTCCCAGGGGAAAGGGAAAAGAATGTACAAAGGTCTGAAGGAAGAGTGATCGCAGAATGTTCAAAGTATTAAAGATAGTTCAGGTTAGCTGGAGTTTCAGACCCTGCCTCTTTATCTCGCCAAGAAGGGCAGAATTATGGGTACATTTCTGAGGCAGGTGCGAGCCTGTAGGCAGCCATTTATAATGACAGGTGCTAAGTGTAAGCTCCCAAGAGAACATCTCACCAATCCTTGGGGGACAAGGAAAAGCCATTCATTTGTCGAGCTGAGGGATAACTGGGAGTCCCCAGCCACAAAGAATGAGTGAGCTACGAGCCAAGTAAGAGAGCAGGGCAATATCAGACGTCAGGGTAACGAGCTCGGGCTGTGCAGACAAGACAAAGGATGGCAGGCTGGGACAGGAAAGTACACAGGGACCAAATTAAACAGGGTGTGTGTGCCATGTTAAGGTTTTAGGGTTTATCTTAAGCCTAGAAGGGTCTTAACCATGTTAGTATCATAACCATCTTTGCCTTTTAAAAAGATCATTCTGAAAGAGAAAAATGCTGCAGACAAACATTGAACTTTGGCTAATGATATGCACGCTTAAATTGTATAGGAGGGAGTCTGCGATTCCCTTGGAAACGCATGACAAATAAGAAGGCTGATGGGTGACTAGGGAGTTGGATGATTGGCTAAAGGTGTGACAAAGAGA
Source organism: Macrotus californicus (assembly GCA_007922815.1). Taxonomy (NCBI): domain Eukaryota; kingdom Metazoa; phylum Chordata; class Mammalia; order Chiroptera; family Phyllostomidae; genus Macrotus; species Macrotus californicus. The sequence continues at coordinate 24,460 of VMDR010010459.1, read as the reverse complement.
AAACGCAAAATGCTAATGGTAAAAACTAAGTGTTGGGTACATGGGAGTCCATTGTAAAAGTCTCTCAATTTCCTTACGTTTGAAATTTTTCATAACAAAATACTAGAAAATTAGATCATTCTGGCTCCTGCTCAGATAAAGCTTTGGAAAGGGGCGAGGCAGCCAGTTAGGAGATTGTTGCACTAATTAAGGCAAGAGATGATTATGGTCCAGACAGTAGGGGGAGAAATAGGGGTACAAGAATGTGAACTCAAACGGTATTCAGAAAGTGAAGTTAACCGCCTTGGTGATGGGCTGGACACGGAGTGAAGGAGCGGGAGTGGATGAACGATCCTCCTGTTTTACCTCTCTCAGTGCGAACCAGTTAGTAGTGGAGACAGGGGTGGCCCATAGATTTGGGGTGAGAAGGACTCATGGGACCCACTAAGAGCTCTGAATCACCACGTCTGCTCCAGTGGGCCTCTAACTTCAGATTCTTACCGGGAGATTCCTGGCAATTGTTCTTTGCTTTTTTTCAGCCTGATCTCAAATAGTGGCCTTCAGCACCGTGGGCAACCTCATGTGTAGGGGGAGAGCGGGAGAGGCACATGCTGTGGTCCCAGCCCAGGGAGGTTGGCTGCCGCTCCCACCGCTCTGCCTGCCTCCCCTCCCCAGAGCCCTCTGGATGCACTTGCAGCTCTGCTCTTGACAATTTAAGGGCTCTGTTTTGTTTTTTAGAACAAAATTGTTTAGGATCAGCAGCTTCATCCACAGCCAGCCTTGATCTATCCACTTTCAGTGAGAAAGCACTTTTCTCTGCACGACTCAGTCACAATGAGACACAAATGAGTTTTCCTCAAGGGCTGCACACGGCCTGTCTGGGGAGATGTCACCCTGAGGACATTTGAGAGGCAGTCTCCCCACGTCCCCCACCTGGCTATAATTTTAGTTCATTTCCTACAGCCTTGTCCTAGACACGTTGGCAAACCCCTCCTCCTGCTTCCCCACTGCCTGTGAAGGACGTTCACCAGCGGGCCTGTTTTCCATTTCAGTAATTACCTCCACGCTTCTTTCTGGAATCTCGTCCCTGCCACATTCACAGCCACCTGAAACTTAACGTTAAAGTCAAACTCTGACCTTGTCAAGCCTTACAGCTTCCTGAGTACAGCTGACCTTTAAACAACACAGGTTTGGATTGCCCAGGACCACTTATACTCGGATTTTATTCAATAAATACAATCAGCCCTGCCTACCCTGAGTTTTGTATCCGTGGATGCAACCAACCACAGGTCAGAAAGTGTTTTTTCACGTTCCCATCTGACAATTCCGAAACACACAAGGAAAAACTGTTTTCCATTCATGGTTGGTTAAATCTGAGGATGTGCAGGGCTGAATGTAGTGATATTTGGGGTATCAAAGTTATATGTGGGTTTTCAACTGGGGGTGTTGCGTCATCTCCTATAACCACCCTGTTTTGTCCAAGAGTCAACTATACCCCTAACGGGGTATTTGTGAGGACCAGAACAGAGCGTGCACCCCTGCTCTTGCGCTGCTGTGTGAATGCCCATGGAAAGAGAGTCATGCTGGAGGAACGCCATTACCTCCTGGTCTCAGACCCTAAAATGGGGACCACTGACTGTGCTTAAGGAAAGGACAGGGAAGCCTGGGCTGGTAACCATCACTGTTCCCAAAGAAAGCCAACACATGCTTCCCAATATACAGTCTGATTATGGCATTTGATTCTAAAATAAAAAAGAAAACAGACATCACTTGACACCCAGACAGCATCCACCCTTTCCGTCCTGGAGCTGCCCGTCACCTGGGTCTTACTCAGCAGACATGGAGTCGAATTTACCTGAGCTCAGACTCAGCTCCACCACTCCTTGGCTGAGCTTCAATTGTCCCACAGTTTAAAAGGGGGGCTTTCATTTTAGGGGGGGTTGTAAAGAGTAAGCCATACCATATACAACAACATCATGGATAGACCCTTGGATACTGACACTTAAGCAAAACAACATCTAATGAGGCCAATTTTAGCACAGGCGAATTGATATAAACCGGAGCTAAGTTCCTGCAGCATCTCATCAACGTTATAACAAAACAACGTTGAATAAGAAATTATTTCACAGGACAGTGGCCCCTGCACACTAACTAAGGGAGGCCATTACATGGACTGCGGAGGGACTTTTTGGTTTTGTTTGTTTTGGCTTTGGTCATACATTTAAATTCTTGGGTCCCCAAAGCCCCACTTTCTCTCTGCATCTCTGTACTGCTGGGTCTGCTCTCCAGCAGGAACCTTAGCTCCTGGGGGCTGAGAGAGGTCCCTGCCACTGTTACAACCCAGGGCGCCCCTCCCAGGTAACTGTGCGGAGGGAGGGGCAGGTAGAGCCAGGGAGCAGGGCTGACAAAGAAAGGCTTCAGAGGAAAAGAGGGTAGGAATGGAAATCGTTAAGACTTACTTTGTGCCGGGCATGATGCCAAGTCATTTTCATGAACTTTCCCTTTCATTTCTTTTTCCCAACATTTCCATTGTAATAGTCCCCTTTACAGACAAGGAAACTAACACGTAGGGAGTTTAAATCCTTTTCTCAAAGGCATCCAGCAAGCAAGTAGCAGAGCTGAGGGTGGAGCTCAGCAGCTGACTAAAGAGCTCACCCACAGTGGGGTCTGTTTCACTGAGAAAGAAAAACCCTTTCTCTGAAACTCTCAGGCTCCAGCCACAGGAGGGCCCTCCACTGGGCTGTGATGGATGCTGTTTAACTGGAGCCACCTGGGGTTCTGCGTCTGCACCTGGACCCTGGAGGAGCCAGAGTGGGTAATAAATGGGCGTAGAAGTCTCCTGGGCCTCACAAAATCTGGAGGTGGGAGGGAGCGGGTCCTGCTTTGAAAGTAAGTATGAAAAAAAACACTAGAAGTGGTAGCACCTTTCCTCTTTCTACCTGCAATACCTGGTTCTTTAAAAAATACTCTGCTTGAAACTTGTGCTTAAGAGAGAGAGCAGCCTTAGATTTGGGCCCAGAAGGTGGGGCTGGAGTCTCCACCACAGATACTTGAGGTGGTAAACCCAGGCTAGGCCAGAGGTTTCCAATTTCACTGCAATGGGTCCACAGCCAGTTCCTGCACCTTGGGGCTGGTTTCTTCCCTCTCTGGGCTTCCATTGCCGCATCTGTTGGGGGTGGTATCAGACCTCTAAGGTTTACTACGCCTGCCCTGACACCATACAGTGCTACGTCAGGCATGGGTCCTAGGCGCATCCAGAGCATCATGGCCGCTTGAGAGAGTCTTGAAGCTCATACTCAGTCCCTGGGACAGTGGAGAGAATGGAGCAGGGTGTCCTCTCTATTACATGAGCAGGTGGGTCTCCTCTCCGCAGTTGGCCATGGACTGGTGGTGGCAGCTCTCATTAGGGCTGTGGATAGTCACACCCGTCTGGGCTGGGGACAAGCTGCTCAATGTCTGCATGAAGGACAAGCACCACAAGCAAGAGCCCAGCCCAGAAGACCAGCTCTACGAGGAGGTAAAGAGGCCAGACCAGGTCCAGGGTGGAAGGTGGGCTACTTTGACAAGTCAGGGAAGGGTCACAAACGCCAAGATGATTTCTGAACCCTCATCAACCCTGACTCGTTTGGTTCCTTAGGTTGGAATTTGGGCAAAGCCACTGGGAGGGACACTGTGAACTTTTGAGACCATAATTGCTGAGTGATTCCAAGTTCCTGTCTCTGAGCTGCCCTGCCCCTTGGGGAGCAAGGGAAATTGGAGATCCTAGAGGTCCATCACTAGCCCAGCATAGATTCAAACAAGCACAGTCCTCTTCCTCCAGCCTTCTGACCAACAGGCCCCATGGAAACACAGGGCTTAAGTGACTCCTTCTTGTGCTTCTGAAGGCAACGGACAGGGACATGGGGGGAGGAGCAGAGCTGGCATCTACCTGGCACTCACCGGGCCCTCCTACACTACAGCACCCTCCCACTTAGTGCAGCCCCTCACTCCCCTGTGTCTCATGGGGTTCCTCTGCTGCCCCTCAGAAGCTGAGAGCCTGGAAGTCACGTGTCTAAGGGACTGTGGCAGCCTGTGGCAGGCAGGTCAATGTGCAGGTGCCCTTGGGTGTGAATACTGGCAAATTGTTAGTGTTCCTTCTACACAGGGGGTGCTGGCCTAAAGGCATGACACCTGCCCAGGTCCTCCTCTAGAGGACATGTTTTCCTTTCTACCCTAGATGCTCACTAACCCCTGCCTCTTATCCCCACCCCCCATACCTTTTGCTCTTCTTCCACCTTCAGTGCATCCCCTGGAAGGACAATGCCTGCTGCACGGCCAACACAAGCTGGGAAGCCCACCTGGATGTGTCCCTGCTCTACAACTTCAACCTCATTCACTGTGGGTTGATGATGCCCGACTGTCAGAAGCACTTCATCCAGGCCTTTTGCTTCTATGAGTGCTCCCCAAACCTGGGGCCTTGGATCCAGCAGGTGGGAAGACTGGGCTGGGCACACTGGAGGCACAACCATGCCACACCCTGTTACTGAGAACCTGAGTCCCAAGCATATGAGCAGGAACAGGAACTGCTGCCCCCTAGGGACAAGGGCAGAGTCAGGGAGGGCTGCTGGATGGAGAGGAAGCTGCCTCTGGAGAATGGCCCTAGCAGGAGGCTGGTCAGATGAGAACAGTAGGAGGAGGGACTATTTGAATCCCGTCCTCTGTGTGTAGGAACAGAAGCTGTGGAGCCCGGGGTCAAACTATAATCTCTCAGCCTCATTGTTCTCATTGGTAAAATAATCCTTAGAGACTTCATAAGAGAATATGTCCAGTAGTACCTTTTGTAATTAGTACCATTGTACCATTAGTACCATTGTAGCTACTGACAGTCTTCATATTTCGGCTGTTCGTTTCTTGTCTCTGGCTACGGTGGCCCCAGGTGGCCCCAAGGGGGCAGGGAGAACGCGTTGTGGGTGCGCCACTGTGCTGGGAGGACTGCGAGCAGTGGTGGGCGGACTGCCACACATCCTACACTTGCAGATTCAACTGGCACGGCGGCTGGGACTGGAGTAGCGGTGAGTGGTGCTTGACAGAGCCCAGTGGGGAGCAGGGCCTGGGCGGTCCCCACCTGGGGGCGGGTGCCAAACTTCTATGCTCCCCCATGGCAGAGGATGGGGATGTGAGGATGGAAGGACTGCGAGGTAAGTTTTCTGTGCCTTAATCCCCCCACAGGGAAGAACCGCTGTCCGCCAAGGGCACCCTGCCATCCTTTCCCCCATTACTTCCCCACCCCGGCTGACTTGTGTGAGAAGATTTGGAGCAACTCCTTCAGGGCGAGCCCGGAGCGTAGGAACAGTGGGCGGTGTCTGCAGAAGTGGTTCGAGCCTTCTCAGGGCAACCCCAATGTGGCCGTGACCCGCCTCTTCGCTAGCCCTGCCCCATCCTGGGAACTTTCCTGCGCTCTCATGGCCTTCTGTCTGCTCCTGTTACTTCTTTCCTGAAAGTCCTCTCCTGCCCACACCCCTGCACTCCAGCTATGGGGCCAGGCCCGGCCCGGCAGCCTCCTTCCTCGGTCCCGTCCTGAAACAGAGTGGCACAGGCTGGGAGACTGGGGCCTGAGCCTTGCACCTTTAGTTCTAGATCCCCTCCGCTGCTCCGCTCCGCCTACCCCTGCCTGGAAGGAGCCAGGGGTGGGGAGTGACAAGGCCACTCCCCCAATCCTGCCTTTAAGGCTGGCGATGGGCCTCTGATGTGGCACTCCAGGCTCTTCTCATCCAGCAAACGCCCACCCTTTCCCTGGCCGAGCTGCTGGTGGCAGCCCTGGGCTCCCCTCCCACAGTGGGGCCTGCACTCCACCAGAGCTCTCCTCTCTGTGCCGCCTACTCTGTCCCAGCTCTGTGGTCGGGAGTCCAGCTACACAAACGGGGTGGGGGTGGGGGGCGATTTGCCTGCGGACTGAATGAAGTCTCGGTGTTGGCTGCTCCTTACCTCCTAACGATTAACTTCTTCAGCGCACACCAGGCCCTCTCATTACAACCCTACACTTCTCAGGTGGGGGTCCTTCAACACACCCCCTTTTTTTCAACGAGTGATACTCTGTACAAAAGATCTAAAACCAGGGTGAGGATGGGCCACCCAGACCGTCGGCTCTATTTTAGACACCAAGATTGAAGCAGCAGCCTCAGCTGCTTTGGCTTTCCCTCAGCACAGCCCAGAATTTTGGAGGCCTGAGTTCTAATCCAGCTTCCCCACTCTCTGTGGGAATTTCGGCAAGCCATCTAATCGTCATCTAAGGCTGTCTTGGCTTCCCTGTCTGCTGAGAGGAGTGAGATAGTTGGAACCAGGTGATCTTAACTTACAAAAAGGAAATGGAAACAGCTAGTGCCATTGTTTGCTGGGACACAGCGTGTGCTTCCTAGGCAGGGCCACCTCCGGAAGAACAAGACAGAAGAGTCAGAGCCAAACTAGAGAAGGTGGCCTGAGGCGGCCTCCACATCCCTCTTGTAAGTGGACTGGCAGCTGACTGCCCACTCAGAACCTTCCAGAGCCTGAAGCCCACTAGCTTCCCAGCAGAGATGGCCCCTTCCACTCAACCTTTTTTTTTTTTTTTAATTTGGACAAAGAGAGGCTTCTGATGTTTCTGCACCTGAGTGAGTTGGCTTTTCAATAATAACCCATTCTTGCCAGACACCTGCTCGTCATTTGAACTCCACCTCCATTCTTCCCACGCTCCCCTTGAGCATGCTCCTCACTGAGCAAACCCTGCTCCAGAGGGGGCACTCATGCAGCAAAGGGACGGTCCTTTCCAAGTGAGGTGCTCAGAATCCAGAGTAGGGGACAGACAGCGGCACTTCTCTGGAAGTCTGCGAGAAGGAGGGGTGGAGGTCCGGGAAGGCCTCACAAAGGGAGTGAGGCTTAAGCCCCACTGAAGAAGGGTCACTTAACTGAGAACAGAAAGAAAATGCTAGACACAAACTATAGGAAACAGGACCTTTAAATGCTCCTAGCCAATAAAGTGTGCCTTCAAAAACATATAGGTAAAATTTCTTAAGAATTGAGGACTATTATGAAATGTGTGAGGGTGTGTGCTTGGTAATAAAGCTGAGAGTTTAATCATTTTTTTAGTATTCTGTTATAAACGTCAAAAATAGCCAAAGAGGGGTTAAAATTGAGAAAAAACAAGACCATTCCTGGGGGCCCTGATGACCGTCACTATTTACTGATCACTCACACTATGCCTGGGGCCCCACTGAGCTTCCTGTCATGCTCGATTTGAGCCTCGCAGAAGCCTTGAGAGGTACTCTTGTCCCCCCATTTCTCAAATTAGGACAGAAGCATGTAGAGGTTTGAAACCAAGTAAGTCTGACCCCACAGTCCCAGCTCACAACAAACATCCCATTAAGTCACTGAGTGGAGCTGGCACAAGCATGGGGACTGCAAGGGGAGGGGGCTGGCTCCTGGTTGGTCATGGTCAGAGAAGAGAGAATGAGCTCTCTCCCCACGTGTAGTTGGGAGGGCTGATCAATTTGAAGTAGTGCAATGAAACTATCGGATTTTCAGTTAAATTATCTTTTTAATCAGAGTAGTTCATGCGCTCGTCTAAAATACTTATGTCCAAGGATCTCTAACAACAACAACAGAGTCCCATTCAGTCAGCCCCCTGGTCTCAGGGCCCCTGCCCAGGGACACCCACTTTTAACTGCCTCTGGATTTAGCTGTGCAAAAGTTGCAAAAGGTGGCTTATCTTTTCTGCCACACATTCGGACTGTTTTTCCCCCCTCTCTGTTCTGTTAGAGTTTCTCAACTTAATCTTCCAAGCTTTTTAATTTTGGCAATCTACTTTTAATTTCCAGGAGAATTTTTATTTTGTATTCCCTTGTTATTTTTCACAGCCTGCTGTTTTCAATTTTATGGATGTAATATTTTCTCAAATCTCACTGAAGATCTAATTAAACTTTTTCTTTTTAAGCTTGTTTCTAGTCTCTGAATGACCTGTTTCCTCCAAGGTCAGTCTGTGCTGTTTATCTTGATCTCCTGTGTGCTGCTCGTTTTCTGTGTCTGCTGACCTTGGCCACCTGTCCATATTGGAGAGTGAGGGCTGGGTTGATGTTTCTATTTAGCTGCTATGGGGTCCTCCATGGTTATGTACATGGGTCTTCTTTCCCCTGACTAGCAAAGCTGATGGGGAGTTCTGGGTGTATGTGGAGGGCTTGTTGACTAGAAGACTTTGGTTCAGAGTGTAGAAATAAATGAAGGCCAGTCAAATGTGAACAAGCAAAGGCTCTCTATTCAGAGCTTCCCTAACAAGCGAGTCAGCCACCATCACTTGTGTTTTGACAGAGACTCAAAGTCAGGCAGAGCAAGGGGAAAGCTTGTTTTTGTGAGGCTGTTGGCAACGGGGAAGCTGTAGGCGGTCTAACCAGAAGTGGAGCATCCTATGTGATTGGTTAGAGGTGCATGTTTGGCTTTCTCTTGTTGGCCCTCAGTTGGAAGCAGGGATTAAAAATTAGGGAAGCTGTCAGTTATTAATCAAGTCCTGGCTGTTTGGAGCTCATTGTTAGAGGGGTTATATTTTGGCTTCCTGGGCTAGTTGCTAAAGGCAATGGTCTAACTTCCTGAAAGTCTGACTTACAGAGAGTAGCCTGGCTTTCTGAGCTGATTACTGCAGATAATGGGTTAGAATTCTATTTTTATCTACAATATTTCTGGTCATTGTCCGCTTGCAGAGAGCCCCTCAGGATAGTCTGCACACTGTATTGGAGGGCAGACCCATCAGATGCTGGGGTAAGTGTGATTCTCTCTGGGGTGCCAACACCACATATTTCACCACCTGTGAAGCTGCAGCATGAGCCAAAATTTAATTTATTTAGAGAAGACCTCTTCCAAGTCCTCCTTGCCCCAGGGGTTAAAGTTGGGTTGCTTGAACCCTAGATGTGGGCAGAGGATGTGGGGGCAAGCATGTGTAGACTCTCTGTGTCCTCCATGCCTGCTAAGTCCAAGCCTTCTTCCACTGTGGCTGCCTCCCCCACTTCCTCTGGCCACCTCCGTTCCCTTTGGTGGCCTTTTATATGCTTTCCGTCTTCTAAATATTTGTTGAAATCTCTTGCTCACTGGCAGTTTCCTTCACAGTCTTTTAGTAGAGGAACACTTAGAAACAAACATTTCAGTGGGGTCCCAGGTATTCCTTCTACCTTCTATAATCAACAGCTGCAGATTTTTTAGAAGGCATCATTGTTATGTAAAGAGCAAATTAAAAGAGAGCCAAACCAAAGACAGAGGCTGAAGACAACATGCAGAATGAATTTGCCGGAGGGGAATGAAACAGAAAGGCAGGTGATAGAAACCTAATTGTGTAAAGTGCTCTAGGAGGAACCAAGTCAGGCTACAGGAGAGACAGCAGACCAGAAAGGGGCAGATTCAGGAACCATTGGGGAAATAGACCCCAAAGAAATTTGGACTATAATTTTATAGGCAGTTCCACAAAATACAGTAAGTCCTCATTTAATGTCATCAGTGGGTTTTTGGAAACTGACTGTAAGCAAAAAGATTTAAAGCAAAAGGAATTTCACCCTAGGCTAATTGACATAAACAAGAGTGAAGTTCCTAAGGCAGACTTCTGGTCACAAAAACATCACCAAAATTCTCCATAAAGACCCAAAACCCTTCTAATATTAAACATTGAAATAAACGTGAGCTATACATACATTTAAGAAAGATTTAAAAAACAAGTAAGATCATTATTTGTCAGACCGGCTTATTCCGCTTCAGGGCAAGAGTGGCCATCATCTATAGGACAGCTCAGGGTGACAGACCGGAACACACCCTGGACAGGACACCCTTCCATCGCAGGGCCACTCACACATCCACACACACTCCCTCAGACTGGGGTGACTCAGACCCGCTGATTCCCCTAACACACATATTTGGGATGTGGGAGGAAACCAGAGTCCTCAAAGAAACCCGTGCAGACAGGCGTCCTGGTGTGAATTAATGTTTTTTCATCATCATTATAACAAAATGTTGAACAAAACAACATTATTTGAAGAGCTGCTGTACATAAAATGTGGGGAAGAAAGAAATATGACAAAGGAAACAATAACTGTGGATACCTCAAGTCTGACGCTTCCATTTGGAAGAGGTACGTTCCCCAGCCTACATTGTACCAGGTCTTGGCTGGGAGGGGAGATGGCGAAGGGCATTCTTTCTACTGGATGCAGCCCAGTCATGTTCCCACTATGGGAACATCAAACCTTGTTCAAGTCCTTCCTTAGAGGATGCTGGGAAGTGCTGGGTGGCAGGTGAGAAGGAAAACAAAATGGCCCCCTTTTGTATGCATCCCTTGCTTTAAGACCTCTTCCTGAGTCACTTTCTCCAGTAAGACCCTTATATGGGGGCAGAAGCTGCTACAGCCTGACATGTGCTGGGATCTTGTTCCCAGGCCACCTCTGCTGCCCGAAAAGGAGTGCTGAGGGAAATGGAAAGGAGCACCCCTCCTGCTCCTCCTTCACCGCGTTCCTGACCAGTCCTTTCACGACCCCTCCCCTCTCCCTCCCTCCTCCAAAATGACACTTCCATTGGTACTGTCCCCAGCTCCAGCCCCTGCAACAGCTTGACTGTCCAGCCTCTTCTTGCATCCCCAAGAGGCAGTACTCCTGCCAACAAAACCAAGTACCCATGTTAAGCTTCCCATCCTTCCCTCTGTTACGCTCACACCCATCCTCACATTTACCTTCTTACAGAATCAGAAATCACTTTTAGTAAGTAGTGCTTTTGCCACAAACTAACCAAACAGAAAAATCTGGTGGAAGACAGAGGGATTGGTGATGGGCTTGGAGACACTGGTAGGATGTCAGAATGGTAATATCCATCAAGCAACTGACTTGGGGTGCATGAGAGAGGTCAGGGCTAGAGGTAAGAACTTTGGAATCACTTTCCTGGAAATGTCATTGGGCGCTGTGGAAGCAGAAAAGTTTTCTAAGGGAAATAGAGAGAGGGAAACGGAAAGCTTGTGGAGAGCGTCTAACTTCCCCCAGTTTGGAGGTGACAGAAGACAGGCAGCTGCTGAAGAGGCAGAAGCTAGAGCAGAAGAGAAACGAGAACTGCGTCTCTGGGGGACAATGTCAAATTCTGAGTTGCCATCCATATGTTAACTTATAAATAACTATGGAGTCTGTACTCAGTGCTAGACGTTGTGATGGCCCTGGGGGCCGAAGAACTGAGTACAAAAATGAAGAATGACTAGACTGTGTGTAAAGATAGGACTCTGCCCCGTAACCTGTAACAACCAGCCCAAGACCCCAACCTACTATCTGCAGTAACGAGTCCAAGAATCAAACTACTACCTATGACAACCAGTCCAAGAAGGCAAATAACCCCTCGAACATCAGCCCAAAGTGGCCAGGACTTGATTAATAACTGACAGCTACTCTATTGTTAGCCCCTGTTTCCAACTTCGGACCACCTGGAGAAAGGCAAACGTGCATCTCTAACCAATCTCACACAACGCCTCATTTCTAGTTAGCCCACCTACAGCTTCCCTGTGCAAACAGCCTCGGATCAGAGCACACCTGAAGCCTTCTCTTTTTCACATTCTTCCACCTGCCTTTGAGTCGGCCAAAATTCAAGCAATGGTGGCCGACTCCCTTGCAAGTCCTGAATAGCCTTTGTTTGTTCTCGTTTGGGTTGGTCTTTATTTCCACAGATAGAATAATGAGTGAGATATATATGGTTCCTGTCCTCAGGGAACTTACATAGTATCTAGGGGACACAGGAAAAATATAAGTAAATAGTAAAAATTAAAATAAATACAAATGAGACAGTTTTAGGAGGGAAACATATGAGGGACTCAAAAAGCACTGGGGGAGGTGGGTCATTTAGCTGAGATAGATTTTTGAAAGAAGTCGCAGCTTGAGGGACGGTTTTGAGGACTGTAGGGTGTGTCTGTGGCACAAATGGAAAGTGCTAGTGGAGGTGAAGTGAAAAGAGGGAAGAAGAGCTGACAGGATCAGTTCAAGATGGGCAGCTTATCCAGGGTCTGAACACAAAGACTGACCAGGAGGTAGGATACTTTCCCCTTTGAGACAAGTGGAAAAGAGAGAAAATGTGAAGAAGTTTATTTCAAAATTAAAATGCTTCAAATATGAACCATTGACTCAACATCAGGGTTTGCCACCTGCTGGGAGTTTGGGAGCTCAGGCCACTAGCCTCGCGGGAGCATTCTGGCTCCTCACCTCTGGCTTTCCAAAGGCACAGCCTAGGCAGCTTGTCTGTCCTGAGTTACATGGTTCGTGTAAAAATTCCAAGGATTAAAATCGACCCAAGGGTGAGATTCAAAACACAGAGATAGGATTCTTTTCATGGTCAGGACATCTTATGAGTAAAGAGGCTCAGAGCTGGCACCAGCAATGAAAAAGCAAACATTTTAAATCCTTGGGTCCCCAAAGCCCTACTTTCTCTCTGCATCTCTGTGCTGCTGGGTCTGCTCTCCAGCAGGAACCTTAGCTCCTGGGGGCTGAGAGAGGTCCCTGCCACTGTTACAACCCAGGGCGCCCCTCCTAGGTAACTGTGCGGAGGGAGGGGCAGGTAGACCCGGGGAGCAGGGCTGACAAAGAAAGGCTTCAGAGGAAGAGAGGGTAGGAATGGAAACCATTAAGACTTACTCTGTGCCGGGCATGATGCCAAGTCATTTTCATGAACTTTCCCTTTCATTTCTTTTTCCCAACATTTCCATTGTAATAGTCCCCTTTACAGACAAGGAAACTAACACGTAGGGAGTTTAAATTCTTTTCTCAAAGGTATCCAGCAAGCAAGTAGCAGAGCTAAGGGCGGAGCTCAGCAGCTGACTAAAGAGCTCACCCACAGTGGGATCTCTGTTTCTCTGAGAAAGAAAAAAAGAAACAGAATAAAATGAGAGAAACAAATCAAAGAGTAAATAAAGGTAACATTATCTTTAAATAAAAAGAAAAACCCTTTCTCCAAAACTCTCAGGCTCCAGCCACAGGAGGCCCCTACACTGGGCTGTGATGGATACTGTTTAACTGGAGCCACCTGGGGTTCTGCGTGTGCACCGAGACCCAGGAGGAGCCGGAGTGGGTAATAAATGGGTGAATCATAGACATCTCCTCAGCCTCACAAAATCTGGAGGTAGGAGGGAATGGGTCCTGCTTTGCAAGTAAGCATGAAAAAAACACAAGAAGGGGTAGCACCTTTCCTCTTTCTACCTGCAATACCTGGTTCTTTAGAAATACTCTGCCTCTGTCCACAGAAAAGGGGCTGTGGCTTCCAATCCCAGAACAGCCATTGATGGTGAAGCTTCCAGGGTCAAGCCCTCCAACCCCAGCTTCACCGAGGAAGAACCTAGACTTTACTGGGCTCTGCTTATTTTAATTCAATAGTATTCCTGGGTAGGAGGGGACAATTTTCCCCAGGGTGGATAATGGCACTTTAGCAGATAGCTCCAGGAAGGCAGGTTACAAATGGGAACAAAGAGGCAGCTGGACAAGGCCCATTTCTTACCAATGGCTAGCTAAGTTTAGATTTTATCCTCAGTGGACATAAGTCAAATGTAGTTTTTCTCTTCCCTCCAGAAGCATCAAACTAGGCAGAGCAAGACACTGAAAACTGTATGTTGCTATGTTTTCATTATAAGTAAGAGGTAAAATATCACCCAGTTCTTGACCCATTTTCTAGAGGTGAGATGAAAATACTATCCTGCGTCTGACTTAATAACTTTTTAAAACTCAAAATGTTATGGTGTGTGAAAGTAATGAGCAAGATGAAAATTTGGCTGAACATTTTCATAATTTTGGTGAGAACTTTCTTAAGTCAGTAGTTATAAAGTAAATAATACACTCATGAATACATTTTACCATTTTTTAAAGCAAGAAATGAAGGAAAGAAGATTTTTAAAAACACTACAAAGTTAAAAGAAATTTTAAAATAGGGGGAATATCTATAATACATACATATAGATGTTAATATTTTTAGTACAAGATTTTTTTTACAAAAAAAATCAATAGTAACAATATGCTCTAAGTGACATAGTGCCAAGGATTTGTACAGGTAATTCACATTTAGAATGAACTCTAAACTCCTCTCTATGGACTTATAGGTTCCACTTATCTGCTGCTGCCTAGCTCTCTGACCTCAGCTCCTGAGACTTTATTTCCTGCTTACCACTCTCTAGCCACACGGGATTTCTTCTAGGTTTCAAATAAACTAAGCTCCTTCCCGCCTTAGAACATTAGCACTTGCTATATCCTGTTCCTCTGATGTCTTTGCCCCATGTCTTTGCATGTCTAACTCTTTCTCCTACTTTGGGCGTTAGTCAAATGTCACCTCTTCTGCAATTACCCAACATGGAGAAGGTCTCACCCGAGTTGTACTCCATGACATCAGCTTGTCTTACTTTTTTCACAGCTTATAGCACCGTCTGAAATTGTGTGTGTGTGTGTGTGTGTGTGTGTGCGCGCGTGTGTGCTTGTGTGTCCATGCTCTGTTTCCTCCCTCTCCCATTAGAAAGCCAGTTTCATGAAGGGAGAACCTCATCTCTTGTACCAATTGCTGTATTTCCAGCACATAGAACACATCCTGAGGCATAGCAGGAGCTCAAATGACTAAGTGAATAAAGCAAAGTATGAGAAAACATGATCAATAAATGCGAGCGAAGATTGATTCCATGGGTAATACAAAATAGAAATTAAAATAATGAGAACCTTTTTTAACCAATTAGATTGGCAATGATTAAAAAATATATATATGATTTGTCTGCTGGTGGTAATGTAAATTGGTTCACAGTTTGTGGAAGGTAAATTGGTAACGTGTCAGAATTTTTAATTTTCAAATTTTTTGAACTCATAATTATATCTATAAAAAGACCTAAGAAAACATCACTTCTACTTTAGACCAAAATGATAAACTCATAGATCTAAGAATCTCGATGAATCCTCAGCACAAGAAACCTAAAGACAACATTGAAACAAGTCATAATAAAATTACTCAAAATCTTGGATAAAGAGACAAATTTAAAGCAGCAAGAGGAAAAAAGTTTCAGTATATTCAGAGGAGCAAAATTAAGGATGACAGCATATAGCTCATAGGAAACCATGTCAGTGAGATGAGAGTGGAACAACATCCTTAAAATGCTGAAAAATTGTCAGCCTATTATTGTATATCTGAAAAACATACCTGTGTTGGGATGAGCTGTGCCTCCACCAGCCACCTAGTCATGCATTGAGGTCCTAACCTCCCAGTTGTTCATAATGTGAATGCATTTAGAGAAATGGCTTTTAAGAGGTAATTAAGATAAAATAAGGTCACACTGGTGGGCCCGTATCCAATATGATTGATGTCCTTATAAGAAGAGATGAGGACACAGGCACAGTTCAAAGAATGACCATGTGAGGACACACTGAGAAGGAGGCCATCTACAATCCAAAGAGAGGTGCCTCAGAAGAAATCTAATCTTCCAACTCCTTGATATTGGACTTCTAGACTTATGAAATGAGGGAAAATAAATTCCTCTTGTCGAAGACATTCAGTCTGTGGCATTGTTAAGTCAGTCCTAGAAAACTAATACAATATCTTTTTTAAATGAAAACAAAGACTTTCCTTTAGATACACAAAATCTGAAAGAATTCATCACTAAGAGACCCACACAATAAGAAATGTTAAACAGGCAGAAGGAAAATGATAGACTGAAGTGTGGATCTATACAAAGTAATAAGGAATACTGAAAAGATAAAGTGTATGAGTAGATATGAAAGAGCTTTAAAAATTATTTACATGTCTGCAAAAAATTGTTGACTGTTTAAACCAACTAATAAGAGTGTAGTGTGGGATTTATAACATCTGTAAAAGTAACATGTAAAGCATCCTGATAATCAGTGTTTTGAACTATACCTCTAATATGTTGCTTATCTCCATTTCACTTAGTTCTTTTTCTGGAGTTTTGTTCTGTCCTTTTATTTGGGCCATATATTTTTGGCTCCTCAATTTGTCTCCTCCCTGTGCTTGTTTCTGTGTATTAGGTAGAGCTGCTTTGACTTCCTGTCTCAGTAGTCTGGTCTATTGTAGAAAAGCACATCTGTAAGTTGTATGGGACGGAGCCTTAGGTAATTGCCAGGACAGGGAAGCCTGTGTCACCACTCTGTGGCTCTCTGTCAGGGAGGGCTTGGAAAGGAGTCAATGCTACTGCCTGGCCTCTGGAGATTTGCCCCAGAGGAAGCTGTCTCCTGGCACTCACCCTGTTGCCATTCATTTCAATTTCTTCCCATATGGACTGGTCCCCTTCCAGTTATTGCCCTGGTTCTGAATCCTAGAGGGAGTGAGTCTGCATAAGTCCTAAGTCCATTGCAGACCCTTTAAGAGGAGTCTCCTGAGAATCCTACAGTTTCTTTCTATGCCATAACTCCCATTGGTTTTTCCAGCCAGAAGTTATGGGTCCTTATCTTCCTGGTGCTGGCACGCAGGGCTGGGTGGTCAGGGCTGGGGCTGGACTCAATCACTCCCGAGGTAGCTCTCTCGACTTTTATCCACCATATATGGATGTGGGACCACCTGTTCTGCATCTCTATGCCTCTCCACACCACTCCACATCTCCACACCTCTCTGCCCCTCCTACCCGCCTGGATGAATATGGCTTCTTTAAATCCTTGGTTGTCAGACTTCCATGCAGCTCAATTTTCTGATGAATCAGGGTGATATTTGTTTTATAACAAGTCTAGTTGTAATTTTTGCTATAGTTGTGTGAGGAGGCAAAGCATGTTTACTTCCACCTCCATCTTGAGTGGAAGTCAAGAAAAAAAATTTTAAAAGATCAAACTGAATCCAGAGTAAGTAAAAGAAAGGACATAATAAATATCAAAGCAGAGATTCACAATATAGAAAACAGATAAACATAAAGAAAATCAGTGAAATTAAGAGCAGGCTCTTTCAGATGATCAATAAAGTTAATAACTCTCTAATCAAACTGATCAGGAAAACAAAAACAATTGAAAAGATACAAATTGCTAATATCAGAGATGAGTGATGTTACATCACTTTAGATTCTACAAATATTAAAAGGACATTAAAGAAATATTATAAACAGGACTTCTGGCCAAGATGGAGGCATAGGTAGATGCACTTTGTCTCCTTGCACAACCAAAAGAAAGACAACAAAAAATCTAAAAACAAAAAATAACCATAACTGCCAGAAAATTGAACTGTAAGGAAGTCTGACAACCAAGGAGTTAAAGAATAAACATTCATCCATACCGGTAGGAGGGGCGGAGATGGGCAGCTAGGCTGGAGAGGACTAGTGGCAAGGCAGCTGCTGGAGGACTGGGCAAGGTGGCAGCAGATGGAGCAGGCAGTCCCACATGTGCATGCAGATAAACCGGGAGGAACAACTGGGGAGCAAGACAGACCATGCAACCCAGGGTTCCAGTGCAGAGGATACAAAGCCTCAAAACCTCTGACTGAAATAAACCATGGGGGTTGAGGTGGAGGGAGAAACTCCCAACCTCACAGGAGAGTTCATTAGAGAGACCCATAGGGTCCTAGAAAGTACACAAAACCACCCACCTGGGAATCAGAACCAGCAGGGCCCAATTCATTTGTGGGTAGTAGAAGAAGTGACTGAAAGCCAGTGGAGAGCTGAGCAAGTGGCATCGTTCCCTCTCTGACCCCTCCCCGACATACAGCACCACAAAGCAGCAACGTGGGTTGTCCTTCCCTGGCAAATACCAAGGCTCTGTCCCTTAACTACGTATCAAGTGTGCTGAGACCAAAAAATATGGCCCAAATGAAAGAATAAGTCAAAGCTCCAGAAAGAATACAACTAAGCGATGAAGAGATAGCCAATCTATCAGACACAGAGTTCCAAACACTGGTAATCAGGATGCTCACAGAAATGGTTGAGTATGGTCGCAAAATAGAGGAAAAAATGAAGGCTATGCTAAGTGAAATAAAGGAAAATTAACAGGGAACCAACAGTGAAGGGAAAGCAACTGGGACTCAAATCAATGGTTTGGACCAAAAGGAAGAAATAAACATTCAACCAGAACAAAATGAAGAAACAAGAATTTAAAACAATGAGGAGAGGCTTAGGAACCTCCAGGACAACTTTAAACATTCCAACATCCAAATCATAGGGGTGCCAGAGGAGAAGAGGAAGAGTAAGAAATTGAAAACTTATTTGAAAATATAATGAAGGAGAACTTCCCTAATCTGGCAAAGGAAATAGACTTCCAGGAAGTCAAAGAAGCTCAGAGAGTCCCAAAGAAGCTGGACCCAAAAAAGCACACACCAAGGCACATCATAATTACATTACCCAAGATTAAAGATAAGGAGAGAATCTTAAAAAACAGCAAGAGAAAAGGAGACAATTACCTACAAAGGAATTCCCATAAGGCTATCAACTGATTTCTCAAAAGAAACCTTATAGGCAAGAAAGGTCTAGGAAGAAGTATTCAAAGTCATGAAAGGCAAGGACCTACATCCTATACCTATTGCTGTGTAATAAATTATCCCCACAATTTAGTGACTTAAGACAATATTTACTGTCACAGTTTCCGTGGGTCAGGTCAGATTCAACATTATCACTTCCACTCCCATCCCTCCCTGCTGCCATGGAGGCCAGAGCCACCTTTGCTGTGCCTCTGTGCTCCAGTTCCTCAATCATTTTGGACTGCCTCAAGTAGGATGAGGGGGAAGAGGGAAAAGGGAAGAAGAGAAAACACTTATTGAGCACTTGTATATGACAAGAGTGCCCTAAATGCTTTTTCCATGTTAGCTCAAAAGTTGTTCTTTAGTCTGCATCTGATTCCACGCACACATACCAGGCCAGTAAACTTAAGTTGGCCCCACCTATGAGGGATCCACGGGAAGGGAGGGGTCCTTTGGAATCTTATGGGGCCTGCACAGTGCACACTTTTTCTAGTACATTACTATTATTTATAAAGAATTTCTACACCACAGGCTGAGTGACCCATACACCTTTCCTACTTCCTGAGCCTTCTGTTTTTTATCTGGAGAAACTGGGAGTGGAAAAGCAAACATTGTGTTCAGTTTACAGAATCTTAGATTTTCTATTTCTTAGGTGGCTACAAACCACTTGGAAACAGGCTATGCAAAGTTTCACGTCCATCTTAAGGAAAACTTTCACAAAATTGTGTTCATCAGACCCTTCTCATTATAAAAGAATCATCTGCAATATTTTACCAAGCCTACACCTTCCCTGATCCCACCACAAATACAGCCCCCCATCCCACAGCAAACCGAAGGAGCTGCTTGAAGACATTTTGTCTCCTTTCCACAGCATTCCAGAACAGCTTGACATTCAGATAACTCCTTTGCTTCTCCAACCATCCCAAACCAACTTTCTGGCACTTACCATAGTGGATTGTTTTGTTTTGTTTTGTTTTTCCTGACTCAAGGATGTGCTTTTATTGATTTTGAAGAAAGAGAAAAGGGGTGGGGGAGAGAAAACAGTGATGTGAGAGGAGAAACACTGTTTGATTGCCTCCTGTACATGCCCCCACCAAGGATCAAACCCACAGCCTAGGTATGTGCCCTGACTGGCGATTGAACCCACAACATGTTGGTTGTACAGGACAATGCTCCAAATAACTGAGCCACCTGGCCAGAGCCCCTACCATAGTGTTTTAACTTTAACCTACCCAACACTGGAAATAGTTTCCTACCAGGAGGGCCATAAAACACTGCTAATGAGAGCAAATACAGAATGTAACAAAGGAGGGTAATTACATAAACAAGTTTAGAAGCTGTTTGGCCTTGGGGAAAATGTGACTCACCCAATCTACAAAATCACTTATTACAATACAGAACACAAGCAGAGAGTAAAATTATTCTACATCCTTTTCTTTAGGACCTATTTTTTTAAACCTATTGTGTTGGGAAATAAGCTTCTGTAAAGATTAATTTGGAGAGACATCAGAGGAGTGGTGGCTTGAGAGATCTCCTTGGTTTCTCCCTTTTATAGTTCAACAGTTGGACAGCTATAATTCCACAAAAGATTCCCTGCTCAACACACAAACAGGTCTGAGGGATCCACACATTGAACCATCGATAGGTGGGCAAGTGAGAGCTAACCAGGGAGGTGAGAAGGGATAAGAGCTCAAAGGAGCCACAGGGATAGTCCAGCAACCCAGAGCACACTGCAGTGGGCTCAGTCCAAAGATGGGAGAAGTCAGGTTGTGGATGGCACTCTCTTCAGCTGGAAGGAGCAAAGAGATTTAGTGATCACTCCTGCAGGAGTGGGCAATACAAGCTGTGTCTGAGCCCAGTGACCAGGGCAAGGACAAGCACAGAGTTATGGCCACGGTTGTCTGGCATTCAGCATTCCAGACAGAGAAACAAAGCTCCAGAGTCTGGCTGCCTTCCCTTATCTTCCCAGAGCTCACTTCCCCTCACCCTTTCCATAGGGTTGTAGAACACATCATCTGCAAACCCCAGGACTGGTACTACAGAAACACTTTTTCCCTGTGCAAAGGACACACTCTGTGACTAATTGCAGGATTGAATGAAGATGCAGGGAAGATGCCATGAAGGTCCACTTTTCACTGTTGCTGGGAAGACAAAGCAACAGAGGAGGTGGCTGGGTTCCCCCAGCTCACCCCACCCCCACACATTGGGTTATGCTGCCAGCAGTGTCTGGCTGTGGAACACAGCACTGGAATTTCACCGATTTGGAGTCCCAACACACGCTGCATCCCCCCGCAGGGTTGGACCCTTGAAACCAAAACCACCAGATCATGAGGGAGGTACTCAGCTTCCCAGAGAATACAGACTATTTTCCACCACCCTGCAGAGAACTGAAAAGCCAGAGAATTGCAAGAGAGCTAAAAATTTAGTGATTTAGCATGACCTACTGGAAAGCAATAGAAAGACTTCTTATCAATCTGCTAGAAAAGTGCCGTTCATATACAGATTCCTAGACGGAGAAGGAATCATCTAACACTGTGAATAACCAGGCAATGAGGCAGCTCAGAAAGAAAATTAAAGTCTCCAGAAAATAAATTTAAAGACAAGGAAATATGTGATTTAAATGACAGAGAATTCAAGACTGTCATCCTGGAAAAACTCAACAAGTTGCAAGAAAACACAGATAGCCAGTTTAATAAACTCAGAAACCAAATCAACAAACAACATGAGTACTTTACCAAAGAGACTGAAATTTTTAAAAACCAAATAAAAATTCTGGAGATAAAAACTCAATAAAAGTGATCAAGAATGAACTAGCAAACATAGGAAACGGAGCTGACAGATGGAGGAAAGAATTAGTGATATGAAAGATAAAAATCTAGAAATGACACAGAGGGAAGAAGAGAGAGACTTGAGCATAAAAAGAAATTTAAGAAACTCTATGAGAACTATCTGACTTCATCAGAACGAGTGATATAAGAATAATAGGTATACCGGAAGTAGAAGAAAGGGAGAAAGGAACAGAGAGCCTATTCAAACAAATAGTTGATGGGAACTTCCCAAACCTATTAAAGAGCTAGATCCTTGAATCCAAGAAACACACAGAACAACAAATTACCTCAATCCAGAAAGGCCTTCTCCAAAGGAATCCTAATTCATTGCTGGTAGGAGTGTAAACTGGTTCTACCACCAGTTGGAAATCACTATGGAAAACAGTATGGTGGTTTCTCAAAAAACTAAAAATAGAGTTACCATATGACCCAGCAATCCCTCTTCTGGGTTTCTACCCCAAAACTCAAAAACACTTATTCACAAAGATATATACACCTCCATGTTCATTGCAGCATTATTCACAGTGGCCAAGACATGAAGACAACCAAAGTGTCCTGCAACGGAGGATTGGATAAAGCAAATGTGGTACATGTATACCATGGAATATTACTCAGTCATAAGAAGAGATGAATTACTGCCACTTGCAACAACATGGATGGACCTTGAGAATAATATGCTAAGCAAAATAAGTAAGAAAAAGCTAAGAACCATATGATTTCACTCATATGTGGGATATAAAACTGAAACTCATAAACACAGACAACAGTATGGTGGTTACCAGAGGAAAGAGAGTGTGGGGGAAGGGTAATACAGGATAAAAGGGGCCAAATACATGGTGACGGGAAATGATTTGACTGTGGGTGGTGGGCACACAATGCATTATGTCTACATGTATCACAGTAACATACATTTGAAACCTGTAATACCCTATTAACCAATGTCACCCCAATAAACTTAATTTTAAAAAGGCCTTCTCCAAGGAATATTGTATCAAAACTCTCAAAAATTAATGACAAAGAAAGAATTCTCCAGGCAGCCAGGGGAAAAAGGAAAGTAATCTATAGAGGAAAGTCCATTAGATTATCATCAGAGTTCTCAGCAGAAACTCTACAAGCCAGAAGAGAGTGGAGCCAAATATTCAAATTATGGAAAGAGAGAAATTACCAGCCAAGAATAATATATCCAGCAAAGTTTACCTTCATATATGAAGGGGAAATAAAGACTTCTCCAGACATATGGAAGCTGAGAAATTTGTCACCAGAAGACCTCCACTGCAGAATATTCAAGGGGATTATTCTACCTGAAGCAAAGAACAAAAGGTCACAAAACTACAAGATGAGTGACAAACCTAGAGCATAAACAGGGATAACTTGTGACAAAAACAACCACAAAAGCGGAGTGAGTAAAAGTCTGAGTTTGCAAAAGAGGATGGAGATCAGATGCATTCAAAAGAAAAAATACATACAAAACTTTCTTTTTCATAAACCTAATGGTAACCACACAAAAAACACCCAAAACAGAGACATATAACTTAGAAGAGGAAACAGAAGGGAAAAGTATGGGATACCATCAAACAAAAACAATAGACAGAAACACAAAGAACCAATGGAGGCACAGAGCTACCAGAAAACAAAAGTTAAAATGGCTATAAGATATCCTTATACATCAATAATTACTCTAAATGTAAATGGACCAAAGGCACCAATAAAAAGGCACAGAGTAGCAGATTGGATCGAAAAAACTAAATCCAGCCATAAACTGCCTTCCAGAGATACATCTAAGCTGTAAAGACAAAGACTCAAAGTAAAAGGGTAGAAAATGATTCTCCACAGAAAAACAGGGGTAGCCATGCTTTTATCTGACAGGATAGATCTGTTATCTTTTGCAAGATAAAATGGACATATATGGATAGACCATATATTGGGTCATAAACCTAGCCTCAACAAATTTAAGAAGATTGAAATCATACCAAGCATAGTCTCTCACCCCAGTGCATTGAAAGTAGAAGTCAGCTGCAAAAAAAGAAGTTAAACAAAAACCTACAAGTGACTGGGTCAAAGAAGAAATAAAATGTGAGGTCAAAAGATGTATAGAGACAAGTGAGAATGACAATATGACATATCAAAACTTCTGAGATGCAACAAAAGCAATAAGAGAGAAGTTTATATTATTACAGGCCTTTCTCAAGAAAAAAATCTCAAGTAAACAAACATTACATTGTAAAGAACTAAAAAGAAGAAGAACAAAGGCATCCCAAAGTCAGAAGAAAAAAAATAATAAAAATTAAAGTAGAATTGAATGATGCAGAGAACAAAGAGACTATACAAAAAAAATTAATAAAACAAAGAGTTGATTCTTTGAAAAGATTAATAAAATTGGCAAACCCCGGGCTAGACTCATTAATGAAAAAAGAGAAAACACTCATATAAACAAAATCAGAAATGAAAGAGGAGAAGTTACCACAAGACATCACAGAAATACAAAGTATCATACAAGAATACTATGAAAAACTTGATGTCACCAATTTCAATAACCTAGAAGAAATGAATAACTTCCCAGAAATATATAACCTCCCTAGACTGAATCAC
The DNA here is from genome assembly GCA_007922815.1 of Macrotus californicus. NCBI lineage: Eukaryota > Metazoa > Chordata > Mammalia > Chiroptera > Phyllostomidae > Macrotus > Macrotus californicus. The sequence goes on along the minus strand of VMDR010010459.1, from coordinate 659 downwards.
AAAGAACTGGAAAATCTAAATGGACTGATCAACAGTGAGGAAATTGAAATAACCATCAAAAACCTCCCAAAAAATAAAAGTCCAGGACCAGATGGCTTCATTAGTGAATTCTACCAAACATTCAAAGATTTGATACCTATCTTTCTCAAACCCTTTCAAAAAATTGAAGAAAAGGCAACGCTTCCTAACACATTTTATGAGGCCAGCATAACCCTGATATCAAAGCCTGGCGAGTGTAATACACACAAAAAAAGGAAACTACAGACCAATATCTTGGTTGAATGGATACAAAAATCCTAAACAAACTACTAGCAAATTGAATGCAACAATACATTAAAAAATAATAACATCACAATCATGTGGGGTTCACTCCAGGGGCACAAGGGTAATTCAACATATGGAAATTTATCAATGTAATATACCACATTAACAAAACAAAGGACAAAAATCATATGATCCCATCAATAGATGCAGAAAAAGCATTTGATAAGATAAAACATCCATTTATGATTAAAACACTCAATACAATAGGTATAGAAAGAAAGTACCTCAACATAATAAAGGCCATATATGACAGACCCACAGCTAATATCATATGCAGTGGTGAAAAATTGAAAACTTTTCCTCTAAAATCAGGAACAAGACAAGTATGTCCATTC
>VMDR010010458.1:0-30782 GCA_007922815.1 Macrotus californicus | reverse complement strand
GTCCAGGTTGTCTAGTTTGCTGGCATATAGTTGTTCATAATATTTTTTTACAATAGTTTGTATTTCTTTGGTGTTAGTTGTTTTATCTCCTGTTTCATTTCTGATTTTATTTGGGTTCCTTCTCTTTTCTTCTTGATGGGTATGGTTAAATGTATGTCAATCTTGTTTATCTTTACAAAGAACCAGCTCTTGTATTCACTGATTGTTTGTAATTTTTTTTAGACTCTGTTTTGTTTATTTCTGCTCTAATCTTTATTATGTCCTTCCTTCTACTCACTTTGGGCTTAGTTTTTCTTTTTCAACTCCCTTTAAGTATGAAGTTAGATCATTTATTTTAATTTCTTCTTTTTTTTAAGTTAATTCTATTGATTATGCTGTTATAATTGTCCCAATTTTTTCCCTTTGCCTCCCTTTGCCCAGCACCCCCTTCCCTTCAGCAATCCACCCTTTAGTTCACGTCCATGGGTTGTACATATAAGTTCTTTGGCTTCTCCATTTCCTATACTGTTCTTCACATCTCCCTGTCTATTTTGTACCTACCAATTATGCTTATTAATACCTGCACATTTTAGACCCCACAATTCTCAGGGGGAACCCCCGACCACTTAAATATCCCTCCAGCACTTCAGCTGCTGCCTGTGGGAGCCCAGCCAGCCCTCTTACACCTCCTCTGCCCTTCCTACCAGTCATATTGTGGTGAAGTGGTTTCTTCTGTCTGTCTGTGGTTATGAGGCTTCTCTCCAGCTAGTGTTCAGTTGGTTATTCTGGATGATTTCTCTACAATTCAGCTGTAATTCCAGATCTGTCCTGGGAGGAGGTCAGTGTAGCTTCTACTTACTCCTCTGCCGTCTGGAATCCAATCCTACCCAAAGAATGCTCCCACTGACTGTCGCTCCAAAACACACCCCAAATCCACATCCACTACCACAACCCTTCTCCAAACCGCCATCATTTACCTGAACTATAATAATAGACTCTTGCATGTCTGCCTGCTCTCACACTTGTCCCCACAATTCATTGCCTAAAATGTTATTTCTCTGTTGGTCCCATGGCTGATTTATTCTTGCCATTCAAATCTCAGCTTAAATGTCACCTCCTATAAATATGACTTTACTGAGATTTTAATCTAGGCAGGCCACCCAGTTAATTTCAAGGACATCACTAATAATGCTCCACACAGCACCTACCACTTCTCCATCTGACAGGTCTCTTACTCATTCATTGTTTGTCTTCTTCCACTGGAATGTATGTTCCAGGACAGCAGGGGCCTTACCTAGCTGGAGCTCTGTATCCCTGGGATCTAGAACTGTGTATAGCACAACATCAGTGTCCAATATTTGTTGAATTAATTACAAAGAGACAGCCTTGTTGCAATAGATGGTTTCCCATGGGGAAAAAACAGAGGATGGGTAGGTAGAGTGTTGCTAAAATGTGGAGTGCTTTGAATACCAGAGTAAAGGTGTTTAGCTTTAATCTGGCAGAAAGCTAGTGGAGGGATTTGGGGGAGGGTATAGAAAAGTGACGTGATGAAATATGAAAAAATTTTAGGAAAATTACTCTGGTGGTGGTTAGAAGGGATTTGAGTAGGGAGAGACTAGTAGCAGAAATAATAGCATCTAAGAGGTTGTTAAAATAACCCACAGATAAGAAGTTAGGGATTAGATTAGAGGGGAAGTACAGGAAATGGAAGTGAATGGCTGGATGTGAAGGGCATGGTTAGAATTGGAACAAGAGAAATGGAAGGAGGTGACAGTTCAAAAACAATTGCCAGGTTTCAAGTCTGAAAGAGTGAGGAACACATTGCCCTTTATATAGTATCTTTCTGCCCCCTCTTCCCTGTTCCAGAAATACCGAGCTTCTCGCATTCCTGTCTACATCATAGCCTCTTCTCTGCATCAGGAACTTCTTTGTCTGTTCCCTAGTATACGTCAGTCTCATCCATCCTTGTCTAGCTAACACCCACTTGGCTTACTGTCTCTATCAGCATGTCACTTCTTCCAGGAAGTCTGTCCTGGAATCATCCTCCTGTTAATACGGTTAGTTCTATAACACATGACATTTCCTGTTGCACGTATGGTGCTTCTAATTATATTTTTAATGCCCGACTTCATTGCTAGACTGTAAACTCCATGGGGGATGGTGCCAGGCTTGTTCTTTCTCGGTGAGTACATGCGCAGTCCTTAAAGAGTGTCTGACATGCAGCACTCAATAAATGGCTATTTTATTGCTCAACTGACTCACTGACTTCATGGAACTAGGAAAAGGGGAAGGGAGTGTTGGTTTCGAAGCAAATATGGCATGTTTATATGTTGGGTTTTGGGTATGTTGAGTACAAGATGACAACGCGTCCAGAAGAGAAGGTCTATGTACGTTTGGAACGAGGGGACTAGAACTCTTATTCACAAGCAATTATTTATTCAGTTGTACACATATAGCAAAAAAATAGATGCTCATCTCACATTTATAGTAAAATGTTTTAAAGAACTGTCAGCCAAATTTATCTTTGCTTTTTATCATATTTTTACTTAGGAAAGTAATTTGTTTTCAGGGGTGTCCAACCTTTTGGTGTCTCTGGGCCACACTGGAATAAGAAGAGTTGTCTTGGGCCACACATCAAATATACAAACACTAACAGAAACTAATGAGCAAACAAAAGGTTTTAAGTAAATCTATGATTTTGTGTTGGGCCGCATTCCTAGCCACGCTAGGCCGCACATGGCCTGTGGGCAGCAGGTTGGACAACCCTAGGCCTTAAATGATTAAAATGTTTATTTCATTGAATATTTTTTTCATTATAAATACATATCAGCACAGCTATGTCACTGTTTTACCAAGAATGCACAAATCACTTTTTATTCCTAGAAATAATCATAATGCTTTAAATTACTGTGAAGTTAACAATTTTGTTGAATTTAAAACCTATTCCCTAAACTATAGCTCAAAGCTTCAAAGCACAAATGTGTAAAGCATTTCATTAAATAAAACTTGACTATTACAGGACAAATCATTGTCTGTCTTTTAGCATACATTCTAACAAAAGGATGGTGTGCTACAACATTCTTGTCACCGTAGTATTCAGGAAGGTTCTACACGATGACTAATTAAAGGTCTCTAGTGGGGATTCTGGTGAAGTATTGACAGGTATGGAGACTAGAATTTATAAGCAATTTTAATTCTAATGAAAGTTAAACCTACATTTTCCATTCACGTTTTAGCTTCTCTTGCCAGATCAGGAGTTAAAAGCTGATCATCTACGGGACCAATAGAGCCCTCTAGATGTGTTTTGTTCAGCCTAACATTGTTCCAAAAGTTGTTCTTACCTTTAGACAATCATTGTTCTCTCCAGTTCTGCCCTCTGGTTTGACCACAGTTCACACCATTCTCTATCACACACTGACCTGCCTGGCTTCTATGTATAATCAAGCCAAGCAACAGTATAAAATAGAGATAGATTCCACTGTGTGGCAAAACTGTCACTTTGTATAACCTGTCAGAGTGGTTTTTCAATGAAGAGAATGTCATATCCTTTTAGATTTAAATTAAAAGACATAAAAATTTCTTAGACTAAATCCAGTAATACCTGAGGTTTGTTAGTGCTTAAGGTTTAGAAAGCAGTTAACCATATTTGTCTCCCTTGATGTAATTAGGGCATGGGGCATGTATTTAACACTGAGACAGATTCTAATGACAACACCCTGGGAAGTAGGTTAGCCATTTTGGAAATGTGCATGAACTCTTCAGACCCATGAAAATATCCTGCTCACCAAAGCAGTAATGTACTAGGTGGTATGCCGCAGCAGTGATTGGCTAAAGGTGCTGTCTTGAGCACCCAATCCCAAATCACCTAGCGATGACTCCTGCATGGACAGGGAAGGAACCTTCTCCTCTCTGGAGATGTTTCTGAGCAAATGTTTCTGCTTTCCCTCTCTGCTTGTGTTTCTTAAAAATTAACACATTTATCTGACTTTTTCCCACATAGCATCCAGATAAAATCTAAGTGGGTCATGACTAAATTAGATAAACTAAGATTTATTTGCCCTTGTACTTACAGCAAATAGAATGATCTCCACTTCAAATTCTGTGTTTATAGCTGAAACTTTTCATGGTATAATTTTTGAGAATGGTTTAAATTTGGAGAACTTAATGATCTTGGCTAGTGGGAAGGAATTAATTTAGTTTCCCGTAACTAGAACTGATTCCATTTTTGCATGTAATATTATACTTCACAATTTTATCCAGAGCCTAAAAGGCTGGTTGGCTGATGCGGAACCACTAATTTTGATAAGCACATATTTCAGAAAGCTATCAGAATACCGTGAATCTCCTCTAAGAAATTCTAGTTCTTAGTTTCACACTATTCCTAAAATTGTCAAACATGTTCATGTCTTCTACTTCTTTTATATCACCCGTGTCTAATCTCATGTATTGCAATCAGTAGCTGCTTAATAAATCCTTGTTGAATTAACCAGTATAAACTTTACATGCATTTATGCACATGCATTAATATCAACTCTGAATTTGGAACCATATTAATAATGAAATCTCTTCCTCACTAGCAATAACTATCAATTTTGTCTGTCACCTACTCATTTATTTGCAAATGTCTTATTTGCAATTTTAAGAACCATTCACAGTTTGCAAGTGCAATTCATTTCACAAAATAACGAAGTCAGTGATATAGAATTTCATTTATAGTGAATTGCTGGACAATAGTATGTAATTTTGTGTGTCTAACCACAAAAGGTGATTAGAATTAGTAGCAGAGAGAGATGACTCATGTCCCCAGGCCAAATATCCTTCCAGGAGTTTAGAAACCTAACGAATTAAACATCGCCTGCGGTCTATATGGCAGGCTTTGGGGAGAGCTGCTATAACTACAGACTATTACTCTGCATATACATTACCACTTCTTAGAAAGGATCTCCGTGACTGGCCTCCATTGAGCGGAGGTAAGGTCTTCTTTTCAGGGCTGACAAATGTGTCCCATTTCACCTTGTCACAGCCGCCTAGTTCCTTTACTTTCTGTAAACAGCTTTCCAAGTACTCTACTGGGTCTTCGGGCTTAGAACACATCAGTCCATTCAAAAGGCTCTGAAACACAACAAAATGTGCCCACATAGGTTTTAAAACCACCTCTGTTAAAATATTGTATGTCCCATCTCTAAATTCTCAGTTGTTTTTGTTCTTTGCATTTGTCTTTTAACAATTAGAGTTGAAATTATGACCTGATTGATTAAGATAACCCCTTATATTTTTAAGCAATAGTTTTCAGCTCAGCATTTTTCCTTTTTAAACCATTTGGGTAACTGAATTGTTTAAAATGGACCAGTTCTATCAAAATGAGGTAAAGTGCAGTGTGTAAAAATGCTCCGGTCACTATTGGTCTTATTCCTACCCAACTTTAAAGTCTCTAAGCCTCAGTTTCTTCCTGTGTCACATGGAAGTAATACCTACCTCAGAGGGTTTTAAAGGACTAAAAATTTGATATTTGTAAAATGCATATTAAGTGCTTGGCCCATATGAAGTACTCAATAAATGCTATTTTAGTTAATATTATTATCATTATAAAGAAATATCCCCGGAGTCCTCAGGTTGGCTTGTGGAATTCTTCTTCTGTGTTCCCATGGTACCCAGAAAAAAACTTACCTGTCAGCTACACTGAAATCATTGTTTACATGTCAGTCTCCTCATTTAAACTATAAACCTTTCAACAACACAGTGTGGGTCTTATTTATTTTTCAGTCTCCAACCCCTGACTCTTTCCCTGGCACATGGAAGGTATATATTGAACAGTTTTCAAATTAGGAAACACATTTCATTCAAAACATAAAGACTGAGACTTAAAAAAATGTTATTTGATATATAATGTCACTATAAGATCCACTGAGGTTCCAGAGTGGGGAGAAAAAGCATGTTCCTGTATTGCTTTTTCTGTTCCTGATGTCTGATGTGTCACATGTACTAGTTTCTAAAAATGCTACAAATTTGGAAATGCTGACTCCTGGGAACTGGACTGGTGCAAAATATTTTCCTTTAGAGTACTTCACGGAAAAAGAATTTGAGATTGTTATCAGCAATGTACATTATTAATGGCAGAAAACATACACACTTTGAAAAGCTGACACCTCTCCTAAATACAGTGTTTTACTTTCAAATTATTTTTGTGCAATTTGCACAAAATGGTAGGCAATTCTTACTAGATACACTTGTTCTCTGAAATCCTAAATAGTGTGGGCTATAGTGTTCAATCAAAAAAGTTCAATGGCAGATGGAAGGAAAAAACTAACTTGGGCATCCACCTCCAGTCTGTGTGTTAAAATCCGCTCTACACACACATACACTGTTTAAATTCTCACATTCCTCTATGTTAACATAGTGAATTTTCAGGCAGTGCTTACTCTGTGTTTCTGCATGCATTAGCTTACCCAAAGCACTCTCAACCCTATGCAGCATTATTATCCCAATTTTATAGATTAGGAAATCATGATTCAGCGAGGTTAGTGAGTGATCAAGGTTCTTCACCTAGAAACTCACAGGCCCAGGATTCCAACTCAATGTTTCTGATTAAAAACCCATATACTCCTTTCTCTATATCTTGTAAAAATATGATATGGGATGAAAAGAAAATGCCAGATTATCTGTGCCCTGTGCATAATCCAACTACAATATGAATCATTTGAGATTTGGTCTTTTATTTTTTTATTCTTATAATGGCCTGAAGTGGGTAAACTTACTCAATGAAGTTTTTTTTGTTCATGTTGTTTTTACTTGGATATATACATTTCCAGCCTCTTTAAACAAAACTGATTCCCCACAGGGTATTGATTTTAGAGTGGGGAGGGTGAGTTCTACTCCTTCATGGATAATTTAAATCCTTTCTTTTAGTAGCCAGCCACCATCACAGACCCAGGATAACCAGCAAACATTATTGCTCAGTCTCTTTAATTGTTTGATAGATACCTAATTGTTAAACTTGATACCTAAAAGCTGTATATCTATATTGTAGTTTTTAGAAACATTTTATTTATTTATTTGTAGAGAGAGGGGAAGGGAGGGAGAAAGAGAGGGAGAGAAACATTAATGTGTGGTTGCCTCTAGAGCGCTCCCTACTGGGGGCCTGGCCTACAACCCAGGCATGTGCCCTGACTGGGAATTGAACTAGTGACCCTTTGGTTCACAGGCCAGAACGCAATCCACTGAGCCACACCAGCCAGGGCTACACTGTAGTTTTTAAGGCAGAAAATCCATTTTTGGAAACTTAAAGCATGTGGCTTTGCTGTCTACACTCATCACATGGAAAAGGGCCAGTTTGACTTCTGTCACTGCTGTGCACAGCACAGGTTCTTTTTGCCGGACGCCTTTGGAGGTCACAGCAGTCCTCTTCCACCTCCCATTGTCCAGGGCTGCACTTAAATACACTGCATTACTGCATTTCTCCTAAGTGAGCTTACTTCCTTTCCTCAGTGTGAGCTACGGTAGAATGTCTCATCCGTATGCAGAAAAGACAAAGAAAGGAAAGCATAGCACCTGAACAACGAAACCCTGCCATTACTTATTTGCAATATAGATTTACATGAACAAACTATCAAAATTCTCTGTGGTTACCTTCCCCTAAGGAGGAAAAACCAAACCTGCATTTACTTATAAAGAGCACTTTACAACCAGGTGACTCTCTTTGCAGATGTTTCTCTTCTTTTAGACATGTTGGAGTGAAATTGATCTCAGTAGTAGTATTTATGACAAACACTTTCAACTCTTCTTTTTCTATACTTGCTTTTTGAAAAGAAAAGAAAAAGTAAAATTCTTAACCAGAAGCCTACATATCCCCAAGACCTGTCCTTACACAACACCTTGGGGTTATTTTCAAGCGCGAGTAAGCACACTTGCTAGGTTTTGAGCTTCACATACCAGGCTTGTGCTAAGCGGGTGGTTTACCGGGAACCTTGGCTTCAGATGGACCTAAAAACGGTGGCTTACGGAGGTGAACGAAAAAATGAAGATCTGTAATTATGGCGGCCTATTTTAAAAATAATTTGGAAAACAGAGACAAAATTCTTTTCCCAAGTGGTGTTTTTAAAATTTCTTTTAACAGAAGAAACCCCTCCAAACAGTAAAAAGGACAACTTATGACCTTTAGTTAACTGCATCATTCAGAAATGGGTGGGCAAGGTTTGCAGTGAATGGATTTCTCCTTTCAGGACTCGCTCTACGAAGCTTGGCTCAGTTCCATTCTTTTTCTTCCTCCTTTTTTTTTTTTTTAACCCAAGCAAATTTTTAAAATTCAAATACGGAGAGAAGGAAAAGGAAGCAAAAACGATCCGCGACAGAGACGGTGGTTTAGAACTAACCAAGGCTCCTTTAGTTCCTCCAGCCTCCTCTTCCACATTCTCCAAGTGTCCCCGCCCCCGCCACCTCCCTGCCCCTGGTGCAGATGCTGCTGTGATGCGGGCTGAAGGCACAGCAACAGGAGACACGCCCGCCTCGCTGTCCCTCTCTGACCCGCATTCTCGCAGGGGTTGGAGAGGGCAGGCGAAAGCGGTGGCCCGGGAGGCGACGAAGAGAACCCCCCCTTCCGAGGAGACGGGAAAACGTGCTCAGGAGTTCATTCACCGAAAGCGCAGAGCGGCGCTGGCTGCCTGCCACCCTGGAGGTAGCGCGGCTCTAGATGGGTTTGGGTTTGGTTTTCCATCTTCACCCGTCTCCTCCAAGCTGTCCCCGGCGAGAGCTGCTCTCGTCCACGCCTCCCCTTCACCGTGGGGACCCCGACCCTCGGCGGCCGGAGGGCTTAGGGCTCGGTACCCCGCGGTTTCGAGACCTGGCTCGCTGCCGGGCGCCAGCGTCCCCACCTGGCCTGGCGCTCACCTCCGGGGAGCACTGCCGGCCGCTGCCTGGAGCCCACCCAGGGTGTCCGCTTCCGAGCGGCGCAGCCCGCTTCCAAACCCGCTGTGAGACTGCAACTTGCTCTGGGAGTGCGGGCTTCTGAGCCCAGCCAAAGGTCAAGGAAGGACCCCAGCAACTCCCAGGAAAGGCGGCTTACCCCCCCGGGCGAGCGGGAGGGCGCGCTTCTGCCAGCCCTTCACTTCCAAGCCCCGCGTCGTCAAGGTGGGACGGGGTGCGGCTTCCTCACGCCGATCCTCCCCATCCTCCGTCCCCCTGCCAGTCTCAGCCCCTTACCTCGAAAAGCAGAGGGATTTCCCTACGGGCCAGATAGTCCTTGGCATCGTTGGTGTTCATGGCTGTGCCGCGCGTGCCTTGGGCGCCGGCGGGGAGGCTTCCGGGCTGCGGCTACCTGGGCTGGGGCTGGCGGGCTCCGCGCTGACGGCCGCGGGGTTTGCGCTGAGCACGGTGCAGCCGCCGTTCTCACGCGCAAACACACGCTCAGCCCTGCCCTTCCAGGCCAGGCCCCCTCCGCTTCTCCGCGAGGACTGTGCTCTCCGCGCTCCCTCCGCCCCCGCCTCGGTTCTGGCCCCGCACCCCGGCTGCGGGCTTGGGGTAGCGGTTTCCCGGACTCCCAGGCAGGGCGGCTGCCAGGGGAGGGGCGGAAGGAGCGGGGGAGGGAGGACCGAGTGGCGGACGCACGACAGCAGCCCGCCCGCCTCTCCCGCTCAGCTCGCGGCGCTCTGTGCCTTCGCCAGCCCAGTCTGCCGCTGCGGTCAGCCACGCTGCGCGGGCGGGCGCGGGACGCGGGGTGCGGGGCTGGGCACCCGCGCACGCTGCGAGCTCCCAGTCGTACCCCTCCCTCTAGGCCGACCCCGGGACGCAGCAGCCTGGGACCAGGTGACCAAAGGAGCAGAGTCGGGGGCTCTAGGAACCTGCGACCTTTTCTCTGTACCTTCGTCTCCACACCCCACCCCCCGCCCCACACCCCCACAGTTACTCAAGCGTCCCTAAGGAACTCCCAGGAAGAAACCTGTCATATAATTTACTATTTATTCCCAAGATCACGATCTTTCATAATTGGAAGTGGGGGATAAAGAGGAAAGGGGGAAATTGGGGTGTGGAATCCATATCCTTAAGATAAGTTTTAGATCTTGAGTATTTCTATCCTTCAGGAAAGTTTTGCTAGCTGATTTCGAATTTTTTACCTGTCGGTGTCACAAATCCTTACAGATTTCAGTATAAGGCCTTAGAGTAGCCTGAAAGCTTCGTTAACAGACGGATTAGTAAAGAGCCAACTAGTACATTGTCTCCCTAGAGAAGGCAGAGGATGAAAGTGGATTGATGGTGGAGAGCTGGAGACCACTGAAATTGGAAATGTGACTAGTGGGTGGGGTGGGCGGCATCGTTAATTAGATCTGAGGAGTGGGCCATCAGAGCACCCCTGGGTGAGTATGGGTGGGAGCATTAAGGCAGCAATGTAGGTAAAGGAACTTCCTACTACCCACCATTATCAAGGTATGGCCATCTTCCCCCTACCTCCCAAGATGGCTCATTTCCTCCGTTAAGATATCTTTTCATTGACTGTTTGAGAGATGGTCCATGCCACCCTGAAAATATGGGCTTTATCTGTGTGCAGTGCCTGACTCTGTGGGAGGGTGAGTGAGAGAAAAGGAGACTCTGATAGGAACGCATATCTGGGGTCTGGCCAGAGGGAGAAGCAACACTGCAACCGTTTCCAAAAATCGGTGAATGGATGTCCATTTCAAGTTCACTTTGCAGATCTCTTCTTGGCTCTATTTCTCCTCACGCAAACATCTGCTTCTCAAGCCTCTGCTGTAGCTGTGGTTTTGTTTCACCCAAGGGAGGAAAGTAACTGCATTTTGTAAAGTAAATGAAGTTTTTCTGAGCATTTGTGAAACCATGTGGCATATGATAGTCTTAAATGAGGCAGGTGCTCCAGTTCCAGGGAAATGGGTCTCTGCCCTCAGAACATGCCACATCACTGACAGTCCCAACTTCCATTTCTTTGTTTAGGGTAAGCAGTGAAAGCATTGTCTCTTCCCTGCACAGCTGTACTTGAAAAGTACCAGTGTCCATGGCACAAAGGCTTACTTTGTGGACAGGCACAGCTGACGTGGAGCACTTAAGACTGAAGAGGCCACTTTCTGCAGGACCTTTCAAGGTCATCCTTTATAGAAAAGAACATGGTAGAGCTCAACTCACCTCCTGCCTGCTGGGGAGGAATGTATCCTGAACCGATATGTGATTCTAAATGCACATTAGTGTAGTCGAGTGTGTAGTCGAGTAGTCCCATCCACCGCAGATGAGAATAAGTCTACCAACACATGATCTGCCTGGGGAGGAAAGGTGGCCAGTCTCTCAAAAGAGAAGGACCTAGAGCTTATTCCTCAATGGGCTTTTACTGGCTTTAATTTGCATAGGAATACAGGATGTATCCATAAAGCTCATCGATTATTGTGAGGCAGTAATGATCAAACAATAGATAACATTCAAAGAACTATGAGGGCTTATTCCGAGTCAGGGTCAGATAGCTAAAGGGCCATAAAACTTTGGGGAAAGAAACTCAGTCCTTGCTTGGACCCTTATCATTTAAATTGAGGGTATAAACAAAGCAGGTTTCACAGGATTTTATGTATTCTTTCTTAGGTCTGATCACCCCAGAGGACTGCCCTTTCTGGCACAGGGCTACACCCACCTCCGGCATTATTTCAGTCTTAAATCAGGTCGGGGAAGTAAGGCAGCAAAGAGATTAGGAGACTTCTTTGCAGACAGAATGAGGACTCCAAGCTATTTCAAAGCTGAGGGGCGAGGGTCTGTCACCCCCTTTTTCTATAGCCCCCCAAGTCCTTCCCTGAGGACCCCTTTGCAACCATGCCTGTCTTAGGTTGTCCGTTCCTTGAGGAATCTTACCCGTCATTGGCTAACCAGTCATCTGCCTGGGGCCAAGCAGGGTGAAGTAAAAGGGGGCAGAGGTGGTGCCCCTGCTGGGAAGATAAGCTTTGTCTCCTTAGTGGCTTGTGGTCCTAAGGTCTCTTTACTCAGCTACAGCTTCTGAAACCAGGCAGGGCGGTTCCCAACAGTCAAGCAAAAATGGCAAGTTGCTTGTATAAAGAAAGTAGATAAGAAAGACTGCATTGCACTAAATATTCCAGATAGCCTGAAAAACAGTGACTGGAGATATGGCAGGTTTTCGGGTAGCCTTATGTACTGACAATCAGTACTTTTTGGTGTGTTTCAGATGTATGAAAGAGGCAAGATGTTCACAATTACTTTTGCAAAGGGAGTGGTGGCCTGGTAGAGAAAGGATACATGATGTTCACAAGAGAGGAAAGAGAAAGGACAAGGAACAGCAAATATACCCTTGCCTCTGGAAAGCCGGCCCATTATTCCCTGATACGAATTTCTAAGGGTGTGTGTGTAGAGGGTCCATGGACCTTTGGACTTTGTTTACTTGGGGATGCATTCCTGCAAGTGCTATCCAATCAAGATGATTGCTTCATGTCTGGTGTCTCCACATAGAATCTCTTCTGGTCCCATGTTGGGAGAGTATGGGTTCTGAGATACAGCAGTGAATGAGACAGACATGATCCCTGCCATCAAGGAACTTCTGTTCTACTGGAGAGTGCACGTGACAACTGCAAATGGACAATGAGCAAACAAAAATGCATAAACAACATCAGATAGAGATCAGTGAAAGGCAAATAAACAAATGAAAATATCCCCCAAGAGATAAGAACATATCAGATAGTGATTAATCTAATGATGAAAATCAAACAGACTTAATTGTTGATCTGAAGCAGAGAGGCCGGGCTCCGATTTGTTTGCTGGAAGTGACAGGAAGTGGGAATGAGGATGGCATTGGGACAATAACTAGAACTTTCCAAAGGTCCAGACATCCTTGAGGAGGAGGCTCTCGGTGGGAATGTTTCTCTCAATGACTCCTAAAGAGGACTCACTGCTGACATACAAGCTATGTATGTCTCCGCAAAGACCCTAACGTGCTGTCCCAATTAATCAAGTGTCTATGGGTAAGGATCATTCTCCATCCACACAGAGAAGGCTCAAGGGCTCTATACCCAGGACAGCACTTCCCACCCCACCCCCCCACCCCAGATGGCTGGAGCCTATGCTTAGACCCTCATCTACTCCTAACAGATATTTATGCTATCTATAATTTAACTGGGGCCAGTTTAGCTATAGGAACTTTTAACAAGAGTGAAAATGTTTCTCATGTTGCAATTCCTTCCCCCAGGAGAGGAGCCCAATGGGATCAGGTGTCGGTACTGGTGCAGTTGATAGTAATGAAGTGATGACAGGTTTAGCCATAATACAAGGTAAAAATATATTAAGTATTTGTTATGATAAACACTTTATAAAGCACATTATACATATATATACTCATGTCATATTTAGTTCTTAATCAGTCTGTAAGATATGTATCATTCTCACTATATACATGGAATAATTCAGACTCAGAGGGTCTAATTTCCAGGTAATACTAACAGTGTCAGCCCACCTGCAAAGCCCTGTGCATGCTCTCTCAGGACATCATCATCATAATGTGTGTCAAGTTCACAGAGTCCTGTAAGAATATTATCTTTGTGCCTCTCAGTGCTTTCTGAGGGCCCCTCTATTCTTCCTTTTCTATTTCCCTCTTTTTTTCGGCAGATGCCACTTTGTGTTTGGGTCGTGTGTGTTATTTAAAACACAGGCACAACAAACCATGTCTAAGAACCAGTTTATCTCGGTAGATTTTCTAACTGTTCAAGGCCTTTCTCTGTTTGAAAGTTTTTGCTTGGTTCGGAGGATCAATAAATAGACAGCACAACATTCCTGTTTATTGAATTCTTGAGTGTTGACTTTTTCTCATTCACACAAAAACCCACTACTGCCCTCCTAATTATTCCATTTCCCTCAGTAATTGACAACCTACCAGGCCATTTACATATCCTGGGCAATTTGTAAATGTTTTGTTTACCCAGAAGAAAACTAAACATAAGACCTTCCATAGGTGTGTATATTGTCCTGATAAATATGTCCCTTGTTTGCATATTTTTTTTTTAGGAGGTCTTTCTGAGGCTTTTAGTTTTTTGTTAGTGTGGAGTGTACACACTGGTCTGTGAAATCTGGGGCACATGCAGGCTGAAATAATGGTGTATGACACAATTCTTTAGCCAAAGCAGAGTTTCCCTGTGCTCCCTCGCCCCACACTGGCTGAGTGGCTGAGCCAGACACTTGGATTCTGGATATCAAAGACCTCTAGGAGTTCTCGAGTTAGATGGAGTTAGAGGTAAAAGATTTTAAACTCTCTCCTAATGTCTGAACACGTTAGGAAAATTTCCAAGTATGTAATAATATATACTAAGAGTAGCTAAGATTTGTGAAATACCATTTATTTATTTATCTATTTATTAATTAGCACATTCATTAATCAAACAATTACGAAATAACCTTTTAGGTCTTGGGCCTGTGTCTGGAGTTGGGAATACAAACAAGACTCAAGGTGTTCACTGTCTCTTCCTAGAGATGGACTTGTAATAACTAAGTCCAGATAAATATCATAATGTTTTAATAATATGATAGAAGCAGATATGTGCAGGAAGTTTGCTGTGGTGGGGACACCAAGGTACATGACTCATAAATACGTATGGTAAAAATCACGTAGAAAGTTTTAAAAATAGACTTCCTTTCAATGTTTCTTCACTACCCTCCAAAAAATTATTCAGTTGTTAGCTGTTCTCCCTTCCAGTCCCCACCCTCACGCCCCAGATACATGGCCTTTGAAAAACATTGTCACACATGCAATCACACACATTTCCATGTTCTGCATTGGGGTCCCCACCCCCAGCCTCCTGCTGTGCTGAACTGTGCTGCACAGCAGGAGGTGAGGGGCGGAAGAGGAGCCAGGCTTCGTCTGTGTGTACAGCTCCTCCCCATCGCTTGCGTCACTGCCTGCGCTCCACCTCCTGTCGATCAGCGGCAGTGTTAGACTTTCATAAGTGCGCGGACCCTACTGTGAACTGCGCTTGTGCAGAGTCCAGGTTGCACACTCCTCGTGAGGATCTCCTGCCTGATGGTCTGAGGCGGAGTTGAGGCAGGGATGCCAGCCCTGGGGCGCAGCTGCAGATACAGATTGTCATTAGCTGAGAGGTGTGACTGCACAGAGACCCTAATAAATCAATTGCTGGCAGACAAAACCCTATCAGTGAGTGGCAAGTGACAACTAAGCTGCATCTGGTGGCAGGCTTTATAGTGGCAAGTGAGCGATGTACTTCAATTGTGCAGCTAGTTCAATATATCTAGGATTTAAGTCAGAATCCGACACTTATTTTAGTCTGCATGTGGCCTGCCCATTATTTTATTTACCGCTTAGGTATGCGTCTCTTTCCCACACTGCACACTTCTCTCAGTCCCAGTTTTGGTAAGCTCACATGCTAACCCTAGCCAAAATGAGTAAAAACAAACATCACTGGCGCCCACTGATTCTGCATTATGGTGAGTTGTATCGTAGGCTTGAATCATCCTGAAACCATCGCCCCCGCCCCCAGTCCATGGAAAAATTGTCTTCCAGTCCCTGGTTCCAAAATGATTGGGGACCGAGGCTCTGTGTAGCCACTTTTTGGAAAGGCTTTGTGGGAATTCACGGAGAGGCACTGGCGTAGCAACTTCACCATTTTCTCCTGCGGTCGCACATGGTTGTTTCCACTGTTGTGCCGCTGTGAGCAATTCTGGTATGAAGAGCTCTGTGCATATTTTTTACATTTTGCCTTATTACTCAGAAGAATTTCCAAAGTAGGTTACTGGATACAATGGAAAATGCATCTTATGATTCTTGACTTATTTGTCAATATTCCAGAAGGGTCTAATCCATTAATAGTGCCATAAGCAAAATTTTGAGTGGTTGAGAGTTTCAGTTTTACTACACTCTTACTAATAAGGAATTATATTCTTTATTCTTATTTTTAGCTTACTAAATTAAAATCACATATTAAAGGATTCCATCATATCTTAATTTTTATCTACCTTGCTGAGTCCTATCTTCTGGCATTTCCCTTCTAACTGGAGTCCTTATCTTTATCTTTTTTCTTCCATTATTTATTCTTAAAAGCTGCTCTCCAGTGGTCATGCTTTTGTTTATGAGTCTATTATAGCGTTTGTCATATTGTGCCCTACAGAACGGTCTTCAGCACCTTTTGGAAGGATTTTATCTCCGTCTGCTGTGGTGCCCAGTGCAGTGTCTTACACATTGCGAGGCCTAACGTATGAAGCCCTTTGCTACATTGTCTCCTTTAACTCACACAGTAACTTGAACTAGGCATTATTTTCCACTTTTAAATAAGGAGGAAATGAAACGTAGTCACAGATCACACCAGTAAGAATTGACTGAAATATATACACAAAAATCAGACTACATTAAGAGTAAGAGCTTCTGTCCTGGCTGGTGTGGCTCAGTGGACTGAGCTCCCGACTGTGAACCAAAGGGTCACCAGTTTGAGTCCCAGTCAGGGCACATGCCTGGGTGGCCAGGTCCCCAGTAGAGGGTGCATGAGACACAACCACACATTGATGTTTCTCTCCCTCTAAAAAAATAAACTGGAAAAAAAAAGAGTAAGAGCTTCTGTTCCTCAAAAGGTATACCATAAAGAAAATGAGAAGGCACTCTACTGAGTAGCAGGAAGTATTTGCCATCCATATATCCAATAAAGGACTTGAATATATAAACAACTCCCACAAATCAATAAAAAAAGACAATCTAATAGAAAAACCAGCAAAGGATTTAAGCAAACGTTTCACAAATTCAAATGGCCAATAAATATGTAAAAGGTAATAATTTCACTAGTTATCATGAAAATGTAAAATAAACAATGTGATACCACTATACCAAAATGATTAATAAATCTGAAAACGAAAAAGCAGTAAGTACCAATGTTAATGAGACTGTGGAATAATGAGAACTCACATACATACTGCTGGGGAAATGTAAACTTGCGTAACCACTTTGAAAAACCGGAAATCACTATTAAAGATGAACATACGTATTTTTGTATTCACCAAAAGATATGTATTAGAATCTTCACAGAAGCACTATTCTATTCTAAATGGCCCCAACCTAAAAACTCCAATATTCGCCAACATCAGAACACATAAATTGTGTGATGTTCATCAAATGAAACACTACGCAAGGAGAATGAACAGTCTTCAGCTACATCCAACAATATGGATGGATCTTACAAACAATATTGAAGCACCAGACAGTAAAGATAAACTATATGACTTATTTACATAAAGCACAAACACAGGCAAAACGAACCTATGCTATTAGAGACCAAGAAAGTGGTTTACCCACAGGGGAGTGACTTGACAGGGAGAGAGCTCAAGGAGGGTTTTGGAGTTGATGCTCATGTTCTGTTCCTTGATTTGGGTGCAAGTTACACAGGTGATCCCATCCTGTGAGAACTCATTCAGCTGTACAAATAGGATGTGCAATTTCTGGATGTTATACTTCAATAAAGAGATGTATTAAACAGTAAAAGATGGTGAAATATGGAATTCAAACCCCAAACCATCTCATTCTTAAATTCCATGTCCTAACGGAAAAAAAATACAATGAAAAAATTGAAAAATTAAAAAGCAAATAAATTCCATGTCCTCTTTCTTGCTATTTTATCATTTAATAAGCAGGTCAGAAGTGAATCTGCGATCAATGGCCCTTTGCTTGTGCCTTTATTATTGCACTTAGGATCAAACTGCTGCTCGAAACACCGTTGCTTGCTTTTATGTAATTTATTTACAGCTTGGTCTCTCTCCCTGTGAGGTTGTGGGCTCCTCCTAAGCAGGGACTATGTCCTAGAAATCTTTATTTTCCCAGTGCTTTGGACAAATCTTGGCCTGAAATAGATACACATGAATGCAGGAATGAACTATCTATAAGTGTATCTATAGAGAACTTAGGACTCAGCTAAAGAAGTTCAAAAAGGTAACCTAGAAGGAAAAAGTAGACTTTCTAATATTTAAAAAAAAACATATGTTGAGGTGTTTTAAAAATTATATACCTCACCATAAAAATTATATGGTGAGGGGAGGTGTCACTGAGGTTACAGTCCAGCGAAGTTTTGAGGAGGTGGGGAGTTAGCCAGTATCTTGGGGAACAGCCAGTTCAAATGTCGCAGGGAGGGTGCCTGGCCCGTTCTGGCAACAGCAGGAGGCCCAGCTGGCTGGAGCAGGGTGAAGGAGACGGGCAGGAGGAACGAGGCCAAATCACATTAGACCTTGTAAACTGTGGCAAATTCTGGGACTTTTACTCTGAACCGAACAGGAAATTAGTGAAAGGTTTTGAGCCAAGACTAACATGATCTGACTTACATTGTAGAAGAACATCTGTCTGATGATTTAGGAAGAAGTAAAAGAACAAAGGCAGCTGCAGGGAAAGCAGTTGGGAGGTCACGTGGTTCAGAGTGGTGGAGTCAGTAGGGGCGATGAGAACTAGATTGTTAAGTGTACTTGGCAGATGGAACAAACAGGCTTTCTGGACAGATTGGAATATGGTATATGAGAGGAATAGAAAACATCAAGGATGACTTCATGTTCTTTGGCCCAGGATAGTAGGAAACTAGTAACTAATTGGCCACAAGTAGCTTCCTAACTGACAAAGGCATACACAGAGATACACAGAGAAGAACTCTCGCTTACTCTGAAGGGGTCTGGCCCCGGGTGGGTTCTCCTTGCTACTTACTGACCACATTTCCCTCTTCATCCCCCGCCTTTGGCTTAGAGCAGCCTCCTGAGCTCATGCTGCACGAGTTAACCTCTTGTACAAGTAGAAGAGACGAATTTCCGCTTCTTTCAGGAGTAGACTTGGAATTTAAGGTTTTAGAATTTGTGTCCATTCATCTGAATAAACGTTTTACCTACCAAAGGCAAATCAGTAATTCCATCAAATCTATTCTTTATCATGTCAGCCTAACTTGGCTGTAATAAATATAAATAAGGAAACAACATGAACTCCAAGAAGCCTCTACATTTTAAAGGCTACAGCTAAAATACATACAGAAGCATTTTTAGCTTGATTTAAATAAATGTTCTGAAATATACTTTGAAATAAAAGATTTTTTTAGTCCATTATAAGCCCCGGAGAAAAACAAGCATATGACATCAACTTATCTTTTAAAATGTGTTTTTGTAGAAAATAACATATTTGAGTCTTTATTACTCTTTTTTATCATTATTGGTAAATGACAATTCTGTGAGCCTAAAGGCCTAATATTTCTAAATCACCCATATGCGTCAGAAACGTTATGGCCTTTTGAGTGTCTACATTGCTTATTTCTGTGTTTTTACTGTGTCTCATGAACTTTTAGTAATACATGCATTGATCAGTTTAGGGTGAGTGAAATATAATCTCTCCACCCAAGGAATGAAACGTGTTGTTTCTTCATAGTCAGACGGCATTTTCGTGCGTGTGCTAGAAATTTTAAAAACTTAAGAGAACTCACCATCTGCTACTGTTTTTTGTTTTTTTTTTTTAAATCCGTTCCATTTAGCTATGTTTTCTGTATTAATTGTTTTTCTGGGATACAATCAATGGACAGTCACACTATTTTTCTAATTAGATTAAATCATAAAACTAAAACTCTAGTGGAGAGTACACGAGCAGTGATGAATTTAAGGATGTCTCTTCCCTCAATAAACAACCTGTGAGACTGTGCAAAGGCAAAGTAATATTAAAGCGTTTCGCCGATGTGCCGCTCTTTTGTGCAGAAGTGTTAGTAGTTAGCACTTTGTGCATTGTCCAGGAGGATGCCCCCTATCCAGTGTGATTAGTTAAATTGTACACATTAATTATTTAATAATAACTTTAATGCAATAAAATTAAGACTTCAGTGTCTCAGTTACATTGGTCACATCCCAAGTACTAAATAGCCGTATGTGGCCGGTGGCCACAGTGTTCAGTAGTGTAGATATAAATAATTCTATCATCACATAAAGTTCTATTGAAAAGTGCTGGTCTAGAGAGTAAATGGCACATTTCTTTTAGCATAGCTCTTCAAGTCCTTCAGAATTTCATTCCCGTTTCCATTACTTGGTATACTTCACACTATATCGAGCACATGGAACCCATACAGTTTGCACTTTTTAAAAAATTTCTGAGCCCTCCTTTATTTGACTCCCCCAGCTTAATATTAGTTTTCTCTGTTTTACACTTTAGTGAAATAGTTCCACGTCTATAGGATCCCCTTAAATGCACCTTCCTCAAAAGAGTCCACCTTTACTCAGCCTTCCAGGATTCAAGTGTTTTTCTTCATTGTGCTCTCTGGCATGTTCTTGTGTCTCTATCATACCTTGAACCTTACTTACGTATGTTTGTTTCAATGATGTGCTCCATCCTCCAAAATGTGCCTTCATGACTGTGCCCTTGTGCAACTTACCAGTGTCAGGTACATAATGAGTACTCTAAAACGGTGATTTGAGTAATTTATAAATTTAAGTATTCTGTTTTGTGAGCATTTGCAGCCCCATTGTTTGGTGTGTTTTGAACTTGTAAATTTATTTGCTCCATCATTCTTTAGGATGATCGTTTTCAAATCCCATGTACACTGACTAGCTTCGATGGGGAATGAGGTGTGGGGGGTACCAAATGCATCAAGTTATAGATGCACGTTTCTCTTTTCGTGACTGTAATTCAGTGCCTGATTATTTCAGTTGCCTTAGCCACTATCCCTCATGCCTGTCACTGAAAACAGAATGACATTTAAATCAAACAAACAAACAAACACAGAGTATCTGCTAATCTCTGATCATCGGTGCAAGGTGATACATGTCTTTCCAGTCAGTTGCCCGTGGCCCCAGGTTTCACAGAATCATAATCTTCAGGACAGAAAAAGGTTGTTGTGACCTTGCTCAAGTGTTTCTGAAAAAACTGTTGGCCTTTGCTACACTTCTGTTATTTAAAGCAAAACAATGCCCCTCATTAGTTAATCTATTATACGCTCAAATTTTAAACTCCAAATGGATTTCCAGAGGTTATTGCTCCTCTCCGCTGCAGAAAATACAGCACAAGACCATAGCATATTCTTTCTAAGGAAATTACAAAATAGTGTTTCTCTTGTTTTCTACCACATACTCATTTGTAATTTTCAGAAATTGGAAAATGTTATTTGTGAATATTATTTCATGCTAACACAATGTTGCCAGTCCCAGTGTTGGAACTGCCTTTGTGAATGAGAACAGGAGCTGTTTGTATTTCTCTGTTACCCTGAGAACCTGCTTTCGAGAGGTGTTTCCTAACGTGGCTCGTGGCTTGATGGGGGGAGTCATCCTCATACCTTTGGGCTCGATAGCTACCACTCAATAGCAGTGGGAAGAAAGGTGTTCTTATGCTCACCCAGAAGTCTGTATTCATTATATACTTTTAAGTTTAGTATAAATACCTTCAACCTCATCTATCTTATATCTACACCAGGTAGGTGACTTCTTCATTCGCATGTCTCTGGCCTCAGCCTCTCTCCTGTGCTCCAATTCTGCCATGACACTGGCTTGCTAGATACTCATTCTTTTATTCAGCTAACATTTATTGGTCACACACTATATTGCTAAGCACTGTGCTAGTTTTTTAGGAAACAAAGACAAAGCCAGTATGGCAAAATGCTCGTCATCTCCACAAAGGAAAAGGTTCCTAAACCCAAGATGACAATGCAACAAGGGACATTACAGAGCAGAAAGAGCATAAGCTGCGGGGTCAGTTTTCAGACCTGTCTCTCTCTTGCCCAGAGAGACTTGTGATGCCCACCAGTTCTTCACCCGTCTGAACTTCAATTTTCTCTTCTATAATAATGGGAATATTATTCTCTAAGCCACTGAATTATTGTGATCGTTAATTGAGCTGGTAAATGCAGAGTTGAAACTTAACCTCATTCTCCGCCTTCAAACTCCAGCTTGTTGTTTATTGAATTTCTTTATCATTTAAGACTCTGATTCTAATTATCGACCGCTCCTTCCCCCACACCGCAAGCTCAAATTAAACTGGCTCGCTTACTGTTCCTTGGAGACATTTGTCTGATGCCTCCTTGCCTTTGCTCAGGCCCTTCCTTCTGCCTGGAATGGTTCCCCAGTTCAGTGCGTCTAAGTACTTTCTGCTTCAAGTTTCTTGATGAAATACAATCTTCTTCATAAAGCTTCCTTTCACTTCTGCAGCATGCAATAACTGCTTCCCGTAAAATCCTGCAGCATTTTGTTCAAACTCTTAAATAATAAATTATGTTTTTATCAGGCAAGTTTCATAGAGTACTAGAATGCATTGAAATATTATAACTTCAGCAAGTTTGTTTCTGAGCTTGAGGAAAACATGGTGGCATAATCTTACCTCCGAAATGAAAAACTAAAGGAGTGTGGGATCGGTTTGCTCACCTTTCCCCGTATCCAACCCTAGTTTACACACTATTCCCACTTCGCCACCTTGACTTTTTTCTCATCGTCTTCAGAAAGCTGCTTGTGTGTTTTACAGTAAATTAAAAATGGTGGTAATGAACGAGGCATAAAAACTAGCTGATGGAAGTCTTTGTGAACAACTTCGAAGTGGGCATTTCATTTTTTTATTTTTAAATTACAATTGACACACAATTTGTATTAGTTTTAGGTGCACAGTCTCGTGATTAGACGTTTATGTACCTTATAAAGTGATCACCCCTATTCAGCCAGTACTCATCAGACACCATGTACAGTTATTACACTGTCACTGACTATATCCCCTATTCTGTAACCACCAATTTGCACTTCTTAACCCCTCTCCTTCTTCACCCTCCCTCCCACCCCACTCGCCCCAGTCTGGCAACTGTCAAAATGTCCTCTGTATCTGTGAGTCTTTTCGAAATAGGCATTTTAAAACTTTAGCTGTTACCCTGGTTCTTGGTAAATCTATGTTTGTTGGCTTATTTTTCCTTGAACCAGCTCTCAAAACTCTTGAATGCTTGAAAAGATAGGAATCTTTAAAGCTTCAAACTGTTTTAATAATTAAGTAAAGAATGGATTTCACAGGTAATCTCAATTGCTTCATTCGCCATTAGACCACCAACCAGTAAATATTTTAAAACTTCGTAAATAAGAAATATTTTCCATAACAGCAATTTGGTACCTATTATAAAGTTTGATAATACATAATGAATTAAATTATTCATTGCCAAAGTAACCTCACTCTCTCGGTTTGTGCAAATATTAGTGAAGTTCATGGATCTCTGTTGAATGCCTAGGCTCTCTGACAAGTAAATATGACGTGGTGGTGAATTCTCCCCACTCCTCTGGCAGTCCTCAGAGCCAGGCAGCAAGCGGAGGGTGCTGGGCCCAAACCAGTGGGTAGCCCTCTGCCACTTTACATGTCCAGTGATGCCGCCGGTTGTGTCTTCCTTTGCAGGCATGGCCATCAGCTCCACTTTTTCATCAATATGAATGTGTATGAATTATGATGTACAATATGAATGTACATATGGATATCAATAGGCAAACATGGTTCTGATGAACTCTGTGAGCAACTCTACCTTATTAACCCTAATTCACAGGTGCACTTTCACACTCTATGCAGTGAAGCAAATGAGCCTTTTCTGTTTGCTTCCTCTTACAGTTTCTGCCTCATTCATTGCTAGAAATTTAAAAACACTGTTCATTTAGCCTCTCTATACATTAAATTCCAAAATCTTGGTCATTTTTTCTGTCTCCATCAGTCAAGCTGCAGACTGCATAGCATAAATACCTCCTTTTCTTCTTGAGACTCACAGACTTTAAGTTCTTTACTTTCCAAGTTCTTTGGAATTTTTTATATCTGATGACAGCAAAAGATTTTGGTATTGAATACCTCTGCTACATTGTCATATTCTTTGACATAATATTTTTCTTGTTTATCTAATCTCTCTATTCTGACTTATTTTAGTCTATAGAAAAGGCCTGTATTATTCAACGGACCCATGGCTGACGGCCTGCTGACTGTCCGCATGAGACATTTCAGTTTGAAATAGTTGATCCATGGTAATGTCAGGTACTGATGATATAATTGTATAAATTTGCTTTCCATTTCAGCTCTGTTCACATCCAGAAGCTTCATCTGCACCTTCACCTCAGCTGTACTGTGCAGTTCCCAGCCTTGGCACCCTCCTGGAAGAGAAGGGGTAGATCTGATGGGGGGGTCAACTGATACCACTAGGGAGGGTGTTTTCTCTTCTTTAGTGGCACTTACACTTTCTCACTAGTGGTTTGGAGAACAGACTCTGGCAATGATTTGTTGAGTGTTTCCTATGAGATAGGAGCCCGTTACCTGTTCATGGCTTCTGGCTTCCCGTGACTGGAAGTTTGGGTGTGAACACAGAGAGAAGGAGTCTCACTTCTCTCCTGTGCTACCCTCCTTGATGGTAAACAGAATTTGACTTGACAATTGCATAACCTCTCCACTGTTGCAGCGCCACATGGCAACATCAAAAGGATCCTAAGGAGACTGAGAAGTCCACTCTACACTTGACTTTGAACCAAGTAAAGAAAAGATTCCACCAGTGTCTTCTTGGAACCAAGCAGGCTAGTACCTTAAAATATTCTGGAACCGGTAAGTTCACAGCTGACTTCTCATCATTTCCCTTTATGTGATTTGAACTGTGAGTCATCTGTTCCTCTGAAATTGTGGACACACTGGTGTATTTTTAACTTACTATGAGCCACTCTTCTAGAATAAAACAGAGCAGAAACGCAGTGTGCAATTGCCAAGGGGGAAATGGTGTACAAGGTCTTGAGTGCAGAGCCATGTCCTGGATCTTTCAGGAGCTGATGAAGGGCTGCCTTCCCAGTCCAGGAGAAGAATAAACAAAACTCCCAGAGTGAGTCAGTCCTTGGGGCTCCTGTAGCCCTTGCTTTCTGGACCTACCTCTTTTCTGGGCCCTGTGTTAGTCACCTTTGCAGCTTCCACACCAAACACTGGTGTCCAAATCATAGTAGAATGTGCATATATATATTTGCACATCTATCCTAGCATTCATTCCTTTATTTAACAGGTATTTATTAAGTACCTATTATGTACAAGAGCCTGTGCTAGGCATTGGGGATCAAGGCAGTAGAGATGAAAACAGACAGATGATTTGGTGTGTCAGGGGTGGGGGAAGTTGGACTATGCATGAAAAATTGCTCAAGTAATCCCAGCCTCAATATTCATAAGTGCTCTCAAGGCCTAGGAAGCCCTGACCAAACTCTGCTAATTGACCAGCAATATAACATTGGCCAAATTACTTAACCTCCCCAAGTTTCAGTTTTCTCATTTGTAAAATAAGAGATTTGTATGAGTTAATGTCTAAGGACGTTTTTTAGGCCTGAACTTTACGATTCTGTGCTTGCTTAGCGAAATATATGTTTTGTATAAAGAGTAGTTAATTAAAATTATTCATTAAATAATAATACCAGTAACAATGATCAGAAAATTTCATTTTATACATTTTCAAACTCTTCGTGACTATAATGGGAACTTCACCACACAGAAAGACATAAAAGTACAGAACCCTCTAAGTGAAAAAACAAAAACAAAAAGACAGTGACATTAATAATCAGAGTAAATTGAATCTTGAACCTTAACTATCTTGGTGTCATTGTGGATGGGTAACGGGGCAGTGTGAGGTATTAACCGAAATCTTTTCTGTCTCTGGATCATTTCAAATAGTGCAGGGATTACAAAAGGGATAACATTTTTCTGAGAATAAAATTACTAAATTTGCCAATGATGTGTTTTAAAGGGCCCAGTTCTTGGCAAGAAACTCCTGGTCTGTTCCCCTGTGAAAGGGGAAAACTGAATTGATGACCTTTACCAGCGAGACTCACAGAGGGTGTGGAAGACTGGGAGAGTACAGTGTTTAGGGGTCACCCCTCTTTTCCCCATGGAGGACCAAGAGGAAGAGCTCACATGTTTTTCCTACTTGAAGCTGAGGGAAGACAGCCCAAGAAATTCCGTTATAAAGTTTGTGGGGTAGCTGATAGAAGAACAGACTGACATCTCAAAGCCTGGTGGTTTTCTGTTGACTTACAGCTTGTTGAGCTGCCCTTGGGCTGTTAGAGTGAGGGACAGCACACTGGGAAGAGAAGATGTGACCGTGGTAAGCCAGGTGGCCTGGGAGCAGGCACCTTCTCTGCAAGTTCAATACTCCCAAGAGATAAAGGACAGACTTGTGAACAGATGGGGCTGCCTGCACTGCAGAGTGTCCATGTGATGGGGGTGGGGAAGAGGCTTGCTGGGGACGGCTGCAGCATGAGGCAAAGGGCACAGGCATATCAGGGGTGCAGTGTGAGGCTAAACAGAGATCCTCCCACTGGGCAGGACCAGTCTCATCAGGTATCACCTATGACTGAGGGGAGTTTTAGGGATCTGAGTACTTTCGCAGTGGGGTCTGCTGAGTGGTCTCACTCACTCCATACTGGGAAATGCATTGGAAGCCAGATCAGTGGTGATAACCACAGAAAGGGAACAACACCTCCACCACCACCAAGGGTGAGTATGTTCATAAAAGGGAATAATGATTGCATCCAAGAAAGATGAAATCAATCATGTACACCTGGGCAGTCAAGGCAGGAAATGTTTGTCTTTCTCTTATCTGAGAGGAGGTTTAGTTAGTCAGGGGTGGGGGACTGGACCCTGGCCAAGGCAGTAAGTTCCAGATCATGAATTATACCAGCAGTCTTCGGGTTCCAGAGGCCCAAAGTGAAGTGGCAGCTGAGCAGGTGACCTCACCCAGGGACCAGAGGAAGCAGAGGACTGGAAGCCTGACAACTGCAACTCTTCCCCGGCACCTCCTCACCTGGGATCACTTTAGCTGCTGTGTTGGGAATAGAGGTGGGCAGCCGCGCCTGGAAGCAGGGAGACCGGTCAGGATCCTACTGCAATATAGCAGGTGAGAAATGATGGTACTCGGACCATGTGGTCCAATCATCTGGGAAACACAAAATGAAAACCTCAATGAGATACCATGCCACACCTGTTGGAATGGCTATTATCAAAAGGCAAGAGATATCAAGTGTTGGCAAAGATGAGGAGAGAAGGGAACTTTTGTGTACCATTGGGGGGAATGTAAATAGGTATGGCCACTATAGCAAATAGTATGGAGGTTCCTCAAAAAATAAAAAATAGAACTACTATATGATTCAGAAATCCCACTTCTAGGTATAGATTTGAAGGAAATGAAATCATTATCTCAAAGAGGAACCTGCACCCCCAAGTTCATTGTAGTGTTCTTTATAATAGACAATACATGGAAACAACCTAATCATCCATCGATAAGGAAATGGACAAAGAAAATGTGGTATATTATAATAGAATATTATTCAGTTATAAAACAGAAGGAAATCCTGCTTTATGAGAAAACATGGATGAAGCTTAAGGACATTATGCTAAATGAAATAAATCAGACAGAAAAAGACAAATATTGTATTATCTCATTTATACATGGAATCCGAAAAAGCTGAACTCATAAAAACTGAGGGTAGACTGGTGCAGGGGGCGTGGGGAATCGTGGAAACGGGTGAAGGTGGTCAGATGATGCCAGCTTCCAGCTGTAAGATGAGCAAGTTCTGGGGATGTGACGTGCAACACGGTGACTACAGCTGGCAACACGGCATTGTATACTTGAAAGTTGCTAAGAGAAGAATATTACATGTTCTCACCATGAAATTAAAAAATAATAATGTGAAGGGTGGATGTGTTAATTAACCTGACTGTAGTAGTCATTTTGCAATATAGACATGTATCAAATCATTATGTTTTATACCTTGAATTTATATAGTGTATGTCAATTATATCTCAATAGAGTTGGGAGAAAAAAAGCGAAGTCTCGACCAAAACTACTAGCAAGTTATTTATTTAACTACAAATTATGGTTGCATTTCTTGCTTACTATAGTAAACATAATAATTACTTTTAAACTAATGTTATCTGTTAATATCTTTGCAGTTTGATTTAGAAACTTCCTCAGAATGATTATTTTCTTCCTTATTTTGCTACTAACTCAGTGTTTTCAGATGTGATGAGTAATGGCATATTCTGTTTCACATTAGGAAAAAGATCAAACATTTCTAACCTTAAAATCCCATTTTCTCACCATATTCCCTTGTCCTTTTCCTCCCACCTTTGCCTTCCTACTTTAGCCGCCACCCCAAACCTGCTCTAGGCCTCCTAGAACGGGATTGCAATGTGTGGTGTGTAGAGGACATTCCCTGGGATGCTTCTAAAGGTGGGGAAAGGCAGTCTTATACACACGGGGCAGTCTTTCAATTCCCTCTTGGCTGAGTAAGAATGGGCCTTGAGCCTGGAACAGTTACTTTTTATCAAGAGCTAAAGAACACTCACAGCCCGTTCTAGACTTGTCGCCGTGTGGGGACTGTCTTTCCCCGTGTTGGACTCGATGTGCACTCTTTGTTTCGTTGAAGCACACGTGTCATGTGGCGCCTGGCCAGCCCTCCTCGTACGTCTGTCCCCTGTGGGAAAGGGACGAGGGCCTCCCGGGGCAGTGTAGGAAGGGTTTGTGCAGGCCAGTTGCTCTGTGTTGGCTGTTGAGAAGGATCCTCTAGCTGTGGGAGATCGACGCTCACCCTGGCGCTGATCTGTTCTCCAGGTCAGAAAAGCATCATCGTTCACCTAGTACTTGACTGCCCCGTGCTTTCCTTGGGGACTCCCAGGCCGAGGTGCAGTGGGCAGAAGTGCCTTGACCTCTTCTCCTGATAACAGGGAACAGGTGCTGCTTGCTCAACACCAACTCTTCAGTCAAATTACTGCTCATTTGTCTTATTTTACTTTTATTTCATGGAAACCACTGGTAGGCTTGAACTTTGTGCCCATGGGGAGGCACCTGCGTGAAGACACAGGGCAGATACAGAGAGGGCCCTGTGTCCCGTAAGCCCTGAAATTAAGGCATTGAGCCAAATTGCCATAACTCGTTCAGGGTAAAGTGAAAGCCTCAAAAGTTACAAAAATGTTTCTCTAATTTTAAGAGATCAGAGGGAATGCCCACTTAAAGAAGGACTGCTAGACATAGCATCTTCATTGTACTGTGGCTACGACCATCCTTTTCAAATCCAAAAGACCAGGAACTATTGCCCTAGCCAGCTGTAACTTGTATACACACTTTCCCAAAGTAAAAATAAATCCCTAATATCACATAAAGCAGAAAAAAAGGAAGAAATTCACAATAAAATAACACGTGGGATAGAAACTAGCTAGCTAAAATTATACTTTGAAAAACATATAACAAACTAGATTAAAGCCATCCATTCATTTCTTCATTTTTAATTTACAAAAAAATAAATAGATTTTTGCTTGAAAAGAGACAGTGTAGCATACTGGTTAAGAGAGAGACTCTGGAGTCTGACTACCAGGGTTTGAATCCTGATTTTGCTCTTTCCAGCAAGTTAGTTAAGTCCTTTGGCAAGTTACTCAGGCTCTCAGCATCTTAATTTCCTCATTGAACGTTGCGGATAGAATTAGTAGCACTGTAGAGAGTTGTTGTATTTAGTAAGTAAATACATGTAAAGTGCTTGGGTCAAGCTTAATAAATGCTGGCTGTTATTATTATGGTGAAATGGTTGAATGAAACCCGTGGACATGCCAACACAGAAACAAAGTGCATTTGTAGACTTTCTGTAAGGATTTATACTGTTTTCCCCTTAATTGAAGCTATTTTCAAATATATATGAAATAGAACCTGTTTTTTCCCCACACCCAGGAGAGCTCTAGGCAAGCACTCTGGAAGGGGAAGGAGAGAAGCCCAGGCTGCAAGGACGTGCAAGCTGAGAAGCAGAGTGACTAATGAGCCAGACTAGGAGGTCTGATTCTGAGCTTATAAACTCATGGATTCAGGGATTTAAAACCTTCAAAAGGTATAGAAGTGAAAAGCAAAATGCTGCTTTTCACCATTTATGCCAACACTCATTGTCAGCATGTCATTGCCAAGGGTTACTGCTGTTAACAGTCTTATTTTTCCACAGCAACTATAAATATATGGAAGCGTATTTATTTTTATTCTACATACACAAAATAATGTTTCTGTCTGTCTGTGTCTGCATTGACACACATACAACACTAACTGGAAGATGCCACCATGTTTGAGAGGGATTCACTGAAGATGGTTTGACTTAAAATACAGAGAGTGCATGACTGAGATGAAAGTCACTTTGGAGAGTGGCACTCTTTGGGGTCGTTCCAAAGACGCAGGCAGTTGTCCTGTAAAGCAACGACACAGAGGTGCAGGAAGCCTGTGTGCTGCCAACTTGGAAAGAAGTGCTGCACAGATTAAAAGATCAGAAACAGAGACATCAAACCGAGATTTTAGACATGCTTCCCAAGTGGAAATTCACACACAGTGGCACTCCAAGTGGCAGGTGGTTTCCGATGAAGCTCTTTGTCACATAAGATGTTTCGGCAGTATCCTCTAGCGTGAGTTGCAGCAGGGATTTCTTTCTTTCCATTGGCTACTGAGTTTCTCAGGCTGTCCTGGCAGGTTTGCTAGATCATTTCCTCCTTCACATGTTGTGATTTATGGTGCACACAACAAATATACTCACATGAATGTCTACTTTGTGCAAGGCATCATAATAAGTAAAATGTTGGTTATAACCAACCCTTTCTTAAAATTGTTTTATTCATTGATGTTAGAGAAAAAGGGAAAGAAGCAAGAGAGAAATTCATTCATTCATTATTGTATGTGCTCTGACCAGGGATCAAACCCACAGCCTTGGCATATGAGGATGACACTCTAACCAAATGAGCTACCAGGCCAGGGCCCAACCCTTTGTTCTTGATCTCACAGAGTTCAAGTCAAATTAAGAAAAATTTCCTACTATTGTCAGGTGTAACCCATTCTGAACATGAAGCTCTTAACTTC
>VMDR010010457.1:0-30770 GCA_007922815.1 Macrotus californicus | reverse complement strand
AATAAATATGGCCTCCATGTTGTCCTGTACTTTGGGAGTTTATTTAAACAGTCTTTCTGATCTAAATGATGGTCTGTTTTGTGCATATTACTGTGGCTATTTGGGGAGGAAAGTATGTTGTCTGTTGGCTATGCATGTAAATTAGATCCATCTGGCTAATTGCGTTATTGACACATTCTACAGCTTTACTTTCTGACCACTTGATCAGTTGATTTGTGATCGCCAATTTCACCTTTAATTTTGATTGCCCTTTTTTTATGTAGTTTGAAGCTATGTTGGTAAATTATAAAATGTTCAGGATTCGTATCTTCTTAATAGAATGCATCTTTCAAAATATAAATGTATCTCTTCGATCCTTTAAAGGACTTTTCTCTAAATTATACTGACACATATTGTTAAATCTACATTTCATTTATATCATTCTTCTGTCATATTTTTTCCTGCCCTTATTTTCAAATTTTCTGTATCTTGTTCTTGATTATGTCTTTTGAAAACATGTTTGTAGGCTATTGGATTTGCTCTTCTGCTAATATTCTTTGTCTATCTTTCTATTGGGTTGTTTGGGGTAGGTGGGGGAGATAAACATATGAAAAGATGACCAACATCATCAATCATTAGTTAAATGAAAATTAAAACAATGAAATCTCACTACAAACTTGTCATAATGGCTAAAATATAAATGCTGACAACACCAAATGCTAACAAGGATATGAAGCAACTAAAACTTTCTTACATTACTGATTAGAATGCAAAATGATAGAGAACTCTGGGAAAACAGTCTGGTGGTTTTTTAAAAATTTAGACATATCATTTTACCCAGCAATCCCAAAGAAATAAAACTTATGCTCACACAAAAACCTACAAATGTCTAGAGCAATAACAGTCATAATTTCCAAAACTGAGAGAAAAAAACAAATGTCTTTCGACAAAATAATGAATAAATGAACTGTGGATTATCCATACAACAGAATACCACTCAGCAATTACAAGAAAAAAAGAAGGAAACCAATGATCTACACGACAACATGAATCTCTAATGCATTATGCTAAATGAAAGAAGGTAGACTCAAAAGGTCACATGCTATAACATAACAGTTTTACATGGCTTTCTGGATAAGGCAAACTGTAGAAGTACAAGAGTGGTTGCCTGGCATGAAGGTTAACTTTAAGTATCAGCTCAACTGGGTCATGGAGTGCCAAGATACCTGGATAAAGATTACTTCTAGGTTGGTCAATAAGGGTATTTCTGGATGAGATTCACATTTTAATCTGTGGACTCAGTAAAACAGATTGCCCTCCCCAATATGGATGGGCATCATTCAGGGCCTGAATAGAACACAAGGGGGAGAAATGGAGAATTCATTCCCTCTCTACTTGACTGCTGAGTTGGCACATTGGTCTTCTGCACTTAGACTGGATTTCCACCATCAGCTCCTGTGGTTCTCAGGCCCTCCGACTGAATTATACAACACCTGCTTTCCAGAGTGTCCGACTTGCACATTACAGATTATGGGACTTTTCAGCCTCCATAACTGACTTCTGCCAAATCCTTTTAATTAATTAATTAATTAATTAATTAATCCTATTGGTTCTGTTTTTCTGGAGATCCCTATTAATAAAAGCTTTTGCTACCAAGTACGGGATGCTGCTGTACTAACAAATACCTAAGAATATGGAAGTGTTTTTGAAACTAGGTAAGGGTAGAAGCTGGAGGACTTTAAGTGTGTGGCACAATAAGTCAATATTGCCATTAAGGAACTTTTAAAGATAATGATTCTGGTTAGGACTCAGAAAGAAAAGCAATAAGCTGGAGAAAATATGGGACCTGTCAAAGAAGCTCAGCTGCCCTTCTCAACAAATGAGCCAAACATTCCTTGCTATTCTCTATCAAAAGCCTAGGGAAGTATCTGATAGTTTAACACATGGAGAGAATGTCTAGCCACCTTCTATTATCTTCAATATTATATTCTTTCTAATCCTCCACTTTAGAACATTTTGCTTGTATTTTAGTGTTTGAGGGCCAATCAACAAAAACTGATTCATGATATACAAATGCCAGTACCTAAAAGGAGATAATGGGCTTAAGAAGCAAATTCATCTCACTTAATTCTTGACAAAGTGATGCTCCACATTACAATTTACATTTTAAACAATGCACTCGCCCCTGCTACCTTTCAACTGTTGCTCCTTGAAGCAGTATTTATAAGCAATTTTGTCTTACATCATTTCATAGTCCTCTCCCCTCCTGATTTCTTCTTAAGAAATCATATTCTCTTATAATACTCCCTCACCTTATGGATTTTTCCCAAACTTTAGATTAAAAAACTACACATTCCCCTTATTTTACTATAAAATAAAAAATGCAGATATCCTTGAGCCCTCCAATACCTATTCTAGAAATCTCTCCTCTGGCAATACTGCAGCAAACTTATGTATCCTATAGCAGCACTATTTGCCACTTTTAAAAAATGGAAATGACTGAATAGC
The DNA here is from genome assembly GCA_007922815.1 of Macrotus californicus. Taxonomy (NCBI): domain Eukaryota; kingdom Metazoa; phylum Chordata; class Mammalia; order Chiroptera; family Phyllostomidae; genus Macrotus; species Macrotus californicus. Next base: position 28,283 of record VMDR010010457.1, on the reverse strand, counting down.
CACATTTGAGAAAATGATTTGATTATGGTAGATTTACTCTGTGAAATACTGTGCAGTCATTAAAAAGATCTCTATGTGTGTGTGTATATAAGATTTCACATACAAGAGAAAAACATCTGTAGTGCACTGCATTGAAGAGTGTTTTTCTATACCTAAAAAAGTATCAGGAAGCATACAAACCGAACTTTTAATGGTGAAGAAATACTCATGGGTTGTAGAATGGACTGGGACCATCCTAATCATATTTCTGTATAGATTTATTTTACCTCAAATATGTATTAGCATTAAATTATTTTTTTAAATATATTTTGATTATGCTATTACAGTTGTCCCATTTTCCCCCTTTATTCCCCTCCACTCTGCACACCCCCTCCCACCCACATTCCCCTTCTTTAGTTCATGTCCATGGGTCATATATACAAGTTCTTTGGCTTCTACATTTCCTATACTATTCTTAACTTCCCCCTATCTTCTACCTACTGTTTTTAAAAATTATTTTTACCTGAACAACTTTAAAACATATTCATCAGTTTAAAATTAACCTCCTCAGAGAAAACTATTGTCCGTCATATTACTGTTTTACTGTTTCATTGTCTTCATCACACAGTTGATTATTTTGTTTGTTAACCTTTTTTACCGTCTCTCTTCCATGCAAAGTAACAGGACAGGGAACCTTTGCATTGTCTCACACACAAGGTCTCTCAGTAAACCATTAGTCTGCCAGAAGAACTGAAGGGATGTGGCAAATTTCAACACAGAAGCAGTGGCAGGTACATTCGAATAGGAAAGTGGACTATGCTCAGACCAACCGGGCAAGGGATGGCTAAAGAGAGAAGCAAACAACTGTGAAAGACAATAGAAATAGTTAAGTTCAACCCCGAAGTCAACTGCGCCTCCGAGAGACACTGTGGCACAAGACGTTGGCGTCATTTCTTAGCGCCTGAACCCTAGCTAAGGGGAGGGGAGGGGGAGAGGGAGGGGAGGACAGGGGAGGGGAGGGGGAGAGGTAGAACTGGAAGTCCCGTGATTCGTTATTGCCCACCTCTCCCTTCCGGCGGAAAAAGCTTTAGAGTAGAATGACGAGGCCGGAGAGGAATCTATCTGTTCTAAATAAGAGTTCAGAGGTGCCAGTATAAATTCACTGTTTCTGTGTCCGTGTCGCTTTTCCCTGAACTCGAATTTGACGTTGCCCAAACAAAAGATGGTGCCGGCGTCCACCATAGAGACGCAGACCCAGAGGGGCCGTGCGTGGCTGTCGCGGATGCCATCCGACCGCCCGGCCCGGGGAGGAAGTCCGGGGCGGGGCCGCCCACGAGAGCTCCTGCGTCTGCGCGAAGATGGTGGAGGAGGAGAGTCTCCGCGTGGTTCGTTGCGGCGGCAGCGAGTTGAATTTCAGAAGAGCAGTGTTCTCTGCAGATTCCAAGTAGGCGGCCGCCGCGCTTGGTCTGCGGGCCGAGGGGCGTGGGCGAGTCCCGCGGGGGGGCGGGGCGGGGGCTGTCAGTCTCCGGGCAAATCTGGGCTCAACGTAGGGGCGCGCGTGCGGGGGACCCCAGGGCACGCGGGCGACAGCTGGTGCCTGTGTGCAGAGAAGAGTGAGAAATGTCCCTTTAGAAATGTCCCTTTAGCCCCGTCTCAGCGCAGGCCGGGATGCGATTCCCTCTCCCCCGACGTTTTACCTGAGTAAGTGGATTGAGGGGGGCGGACCCACGTGTCAGAATCGGTTGGGCGTCGGGCGGCTAGAAATGCCCCAGGCACTGAAAAGGGGGACAGAACCGTGACTCGGAATTACAGAGCTATTAATGATTTCTGTTTCTCCACACTTCTCTACCCGCCCCCACCAAATACATTTTGGCAACCTTTTGGATCTTTGCGTGAAAAGTGGCATTAGGGTCTACGGAATAAAAGCATACATAAGCCCTGGTCCTGATCTGGGTTCAAAACCAGTTTTTCCATTGTGTGACTTTTGCAAGTTTCTTCATCTAAAAATATGGGTCACTCTTGCCTTTTTGATTCCTAAAGTATCACAAAGCTGTGTTCCTTACTCAAAATAGTTTCACCTTGAAGGTCATTCTGGATACTGCTGGTGTAATAATTTTTCTAAAGTGTTATAATAACATTGATCTAACCCTTATTTCTGGTCTTAGCTCAGAACTCTGTAACAGCCTTCTGTTGCCTTAATTATAGCTTTTCTATCTGGCTTTCAGGGCCAGTTAGCTCAATTCAGCTTATCCAGTTGTGTTTCCTGATACTACCCTTTGTGCACAGGTTGCTTATTTCATAGGTATGTGTGTTCTCTCTCTCTCAGGTACCATGTTAATTATTTCCCTGCTTTTCCTTACATTGCTGTTCATTTTCTTTCCCAGCCCTTAAATCACACATCCTTCAGGGCTTCATTTAAATCCAGATTCCTGTTTAAGAACATCCCTAACTTCTCTGCTTCATCATCAAAGATGATTGAGTCCTGTGTGATAGACATTGTGATGGGTGCTTTGCACACATTTCTGTCTGCAAGATTTAGGGTATTATCCTTATTTTGCAGGAGCATTTATTGAGTGTTTGCTGTATGGGCTAAGCTTGCATTTGCATGCATTGTTTCATTTAATCCTCATAACAACACTGTGAAAAAATTTTATTTGCATCATACACTGGGTAATAGTGAGGTTTAGAGATATTAAGTAAATTCTCCAATGTCATTCAGCCAGTACATGGTAAAGCTGTCATTCAGACTCATTTGTATTTGACTTCTTAAAAATGCACTTTTTGTACCTTACCATACTTCTGTTGTTATTTATAGGTAAGCACATAATTTCTCCCCTTAGGAATCACACAGTCTATTAGGGGAAGTCTTTCATAATGCCACATGGTGAATACTGCAATAGAGCTAAGCCCGCCATCCAGTAGAAGCACACTGGGACTGGTGCTGATATGGAATGAGAAGACAAGAGAAGGATTGTAGTGGAAGGACTCCTGAGCGGAATCTTAAAGGAATGGTCAGAAGAAAAGAGTGTTGTGTGTACATAGCAGAATATTCAAAGGCATGGAGAGTTTCCTTTTGGGAGCTTGCATTCAAATAGTTAAAGTCATTATTCTCTGCTGAGGATCACAGAGAGGAAATTCCCTTCCTTTGGGGAATCATGTCAGAATCGATCATGGGAAGTGTTCTCTGCAGACAGTCTCCACTACCATCTCCAGGAAGCACTGTCTAAAGGACCCATTTGTTGATAGTAATGGAATGTCTTGGGAGGGGAGAAGGTGGTTGGAATTTGCTAACCACTTGACATGCTGTTAAATGAAAAAGTAGATGCAGTCAGACCCGGATCAAACCACCAAAAGCCTTGCGAGTTTGGATCACATCCTGAAGGCAGTCAGTTAAGTGATATGGTCAGATTTGCAAAATTCATCTCATACAAGTAAGAAAGATGAATTGAAGGGCCACACCTGGAGACTAGAGAAAATCCTTAACACATTGTATACCGCTCATGAGTTTTCTCATGTTCCGCGCACCATCTGTTATGGACCTTAGATGTCAACACACTGTCTTGTCCATATTGAATGAAGCGATCTCATTGGTGGAAACCGTGCAGGTCGATCTATGAAAAACTATATAATTGCATGAACCCATAAAGCATTGCAGTTACATTGTATTTTGGTCATTTGAATAGTCTTCGTCTTCAAGTCCCTGGCGCTTTTAGAAATGCCCCCTCTCAGAAAAAGGAAGGAAACCAATGAAACTGATACACTTCCGGAAGTATTTAACGATAATTTATCAGATATTCCTAGTGAGATCGAAGATGTGGATGACTGTTTTGACAATTCCGGAGACAATCTGTAGTTATGATGATTTAAATAACGTGCAGTTGCCCAAAAACGTGTGGTCCCTGGCGTATGTCTTAGAGATTTCTATGCGGTACGCAATGTGTTAAGAGAGGTCCAGGCTGCAGATGCTAAGACTCTGAACAAAGGTACTCAGGGAAATGAAGAGGAGGCTCCAGCCAGTGGGGAGACCAAGTACCCCAGGTGTTTTGGTTCTCATGTTTTCTTAATCTTACTCGATAGTTGCACACAACCATGTTGTGACTGACTCCTGGCTACCGCACTTACAAGATGCAACCTGATTTCAGAGAGGTGAACACATGAAAAATCAAGTGTCTTAGAAGTAGTAAAATAGTAGTTACACCATTCAACATCAGAATATTTACTTCTATATTGTTTTATAATAGTTGTTTATTGGTTCATTTTATCCAGTAAATTAATAAAAACCTTTGAGGTTCACGCAAGTTCTGTTCAACAAACTGGATTGAACATTGGGAATCAAAGTAATACCTGTGGCCTGTAAGATCCTGTAAGCAGGTAAAGGAGATAGATATGTAAACAAGTAATTTCACAATATGAAAGTACCAGGATCCTTTGGGATCATAGAGAGATCCAGCCTAAGGGTTCTGAGATTCGTACCTTCTACAGCATATGGGAGAACACTGTTTGACATGTACAGTGTTAAACGTAATTGGCACAAAGCAAACATTTTTTCACTTGATACTAGAAGATTTTCATTTCTGAGCTTTGTCCTATGGTTATATCAGGAAAATAGTAAAACAAGGATTATCCCAACTTTATCACTCTTAATAATTTAGTAGCTTCTGTTACATAGAAGAAAGCCACAAATCCAGAAAGACAAAAGCAAAACTAGCATTTTAAAAAGAAAATAACTGTTACAATGTCTTTGTACTTGGCTATACCATAGACCTCACTGACTAGAGAGAACCTTTGACTTAGTGTTTGTAAGCTGGTGTCCCCAGTGAACAGTGGAAAGTTGGGGGACATGGGAATGTAGTGCTGTTAGCAGAACCACTAAAGCTGATAGTGCATAGCACAGTGTCTGCATCCATCACTGAGCAGACAGCTTGGTTAAGTCAGCTGTTTTTACGAGGTGGTTCCATAGAGCCTCTGCCCATGGGACCCGTGGTAGGCAAAACTGTGTCCTCATTAATATACTTTTCCGAGTTAATGGACTAATCAGTCTTAGATGTCCCCACAGACTTTAAACAGCACACAAATTTAAATGTACAGTTTTTAAACTGTTGTTTTGGAAGAAACCTTCGTTACATGTTGTATTTTTCATGGACAATAAGAGACTTTACTACCTAGAAAGTATGTGAAGCTTACTTTTCTCTCTTCTTTCCAGGTACATCTTCTGCGTCTCTGGAGACTTTGTTAAAGTCTACAGCACAGCTACGGAAGAATGCGTGCACATTCTGCAGGGGCACAGAAATCTGGTGACGGGGATCCAGCTCAACCCCAACAACCATCTACAGGTGTCAAACGATTTATAATTGCATATTTCAATATTGGCTTTATTGCTGCCAGGAAAATTTGAATTCAGTTTCACTGGGAAGCCTTCTAGGTAATGATTAGGGGAAGAACTATGTTGATTTTCTGTGTCAGGATGTTTTTCACTTATTTTTAATTATTAAAATAGGGTCACAGTCCACAACTGCATTGTCTGTGGTGTATTCTGTGAATCAGCTGTTACACAGAATGATAATAGCTGTTACTTGGCTGAATGGGGTTTTGGCTATATGAGTTTTTGAAATTCTGAGTTTGACATGTAAGTGAATTTTTTTATTGTAGGTCTTCTCAGTTCCTTTATATGCATTGTGAATATCTAAAAAGGGCATATAGTGTTTGGTGTTCCTCAAACTTACGTGACATCTGAACTCTTGTTTCTGGAACACATTTTTTTTTTAATGTTGACTAGGAGATACTGATTTTGTAGATCTGTTCTGTTAGAGATGAGGCTTCATAGTGTTAATGCAGATGTCACCTAATCTTAAGGCCAGCATCTGGACAAACAGAAGGGTTTCTTTAGTCTGTGGATCAACCAGTTAATTTTAGGACATACTTGGATCCCCCACTCCCTCCACAAATCAGCTCTTGCTTCTCAGAATTCAGGAATAAGAAATGGTCATTGTAATTCTGTTCATAACTTCAGCAAAGCTACTAAAGAGTTTTCTCAGAAATACTTTACTGTTGCTCTAGTTTTTGATCAAGTTCCACTTTTCTAGATTAGTCACAGCCAACTTGGAAGTTACTGCTTGATTTAAAAATGTATTTGCATTGTCATTCACTGCATCATCACAAGGGAAGGAGGGCATAAAGTAACATTGACCTTCTCTTTCCAAAACTAAGTGAGCTACTCTGGAAGATCAGTTAAGGAGCTTTTCTGCAGGGTTCAAGCACATTTTACCCTTTCTGTCCTCTGAGGATTTGAGAAGACAGTTTATGGTTACATATAGCATTTGAATGTTTGGGATTTTTTTTTGTAGCAGAAATACCCTTTCATTAAAATTGGAATTTGTGAAGTCTTCATAACTAAGCTTTATAGCAAAATGAAAAACTATGTACACGATGCACGAAAGATCCATTTCATGGAACTGAAGATCTAATAAAATTAGAGGAGGACAACTTTAACAGCAGGCTTGGTTGAGGTGAGGGGGTGGGTGCCAGAGACTTTGTGGACTTTGGAGTCACAGTATTTGTCTAACCATTGTTTGACAGTGGTTATGTATTTGTCTTATTGTAGTTTACTAATCCATGTCTATTATTCTCGGGTTATGTGCACTAATCGTGATGTGTGTTTTTAACTCAATATAAATCAGTTACTTGGAAAAATGATATTTTCTTCATTTTTTATTTTTATAATTCCATGTCCTCATTGGTGGAAACCTTAATTGCCACTTTCTTTAAAAAAAATTAAAATTCTTTATGAACATATGCAAAGTGTTTTCACAATAACAGTAACAAAAAAATGCAGTGCCCACTGGGACAGAAATAAAAATGTGTGTTACTAAGGCCTTCTGGTGGTACCAAAGTGTAGTTCACACACCAGTGCCACAGATGGCTGGTGACCGGTCTGCAACAGGACAAGCAGAGAAATTGAGTGTCCCAAAACTTTAGAGCATCCAAGGACATAATAACTTTTATCAAATTTTACAAAAGTATTGATCCTTGATGAGTTGGAAATTTTAAAATACAGAACCAGACATTTTCAGATCCTTTGAGAAGCACTCCTTCAATGCCCATGTAAGGTAAAAGCTGTTCTGCTCATAAAAAAAGAAAATAGCAACAAACTCTTAGTGAAGTTGTATTTTTTAATCAGTTTTGTACTATTTTTACCTTTTAGCTGTATTCTTGTTCCTTTGATGGCACAATTAAACTGTGGGACTACACAGATGGCATTTTGATAAAGGTACGTGGATTAATTTTCCATTTGTATTATGTGAAAAGAAATGGCATCACATTTTAGTGACAGACATGGCAACGTAATGTGATGACAGACATATTACTCCCTTGTGAGGCCTAACCTTAGAGCACTCCCAATCAGGTGATGAAGTTCACACACCATAAAAGACAGATTTGACTGTGTAAAAATTTTAAACTTCTAGCAAAAAATGAGCCATAAAACTGGAAGAAACTTTACCAATAAACATGAAGAGATACTTAACCTCATTAATCAATAACTAAAGAAATGTAAATTAAAACAGATGACCCAGCATTTTTCAATTGCAAATTGAAAAGAAATGGAGTGATGAGTAAAGTATAGAGAAACTTACTTTTAAACACAATCAGTGAGAATAAAACTGCAAGTGAATGTCCCTGCTCCAGCAATCTCACCTTTAGGAATCTCTTGATGAAATAATGTCATATAGATGTAGTTCTTAAAGCACTATTTATGGTATGAAAAAACTGATTATAACTTTGATATCAGTTAAAGTCTTATATTTATTCAATAGAATACAATACAACCATTAAAAAGAAACAGCTGGATCTATATGTATTAACTTAAAAGGTTATTTAACTTAGCAAATACATATTGAGTATCTTCCATGTGCTAGGTACCCTTCTGATAATTGGGGTACACCAGTAAGCAAAATGGATAAAAATCCCTGCCCTTTATGGAACTTAAGTTTTGGGGTGGGGTAGGTAGACAGGGAGAACGGACAGTTAACAATACAGTGCTTTTCACCTTTCAGACTTTCATAGTTGGACGTAAACTTCATGCCTTCTTCACTCATGCCCATGCTGAGGATTCTGTCTTTGTTATAATAACAAAAGAAAAACCAGGTATAGTGTAATTAATTTATTTTGTCTTGTATAGCATTGAGTGGCTCTTTACATTTTATAGTTTCTCATGTTCCAGAATGCCACTGCACCCTGTGTTGTCCTTGGTGAGATAATGCTGTATTCAGAATTCAAAGTACAAAGCAGCTTTGAGGTGGTTACTGGGTGGGCAGCTAAGTTGGCTCCCAGCTCCTTAGCTAAGTGAACCCTTCCCATGATTCTTTGTGAATGGTGGGGGACAGCAGGGTTGTTTGGGGTTTCTTTTGGAGGGGTGGCTAGAACAAATTTGCAAATTGTTATATATCATGTACTTTATCAAAATTTCACCATAAGGAACAAATAAATAGAAAGTTCAGTTTTTCTTATGTAGTCTTTAAACCATCTCTAAAGGATATTCCAAAAAATGTTCTGGAAATGGCAGCATTCTAAATAATTACGTTGCCTTCCCAAATGGCTAAAGATAACACTTCAGTATTTAGGTTCTGTTTTGTATATAAATACATGGGTTCTTAATGTCTGTCCACATGCTTATTAAAAATTCTGATTCCTAGTCTCCCTGACTGACCGTTAATTGACTCATTAGGTATGAGATTTAGTATCTCCCCAGGTGATTCTGCATATCACTCATATTTGGTAACCACTCTTCATACTAAGCCCGTGATTTCTCAGTTGGAAGGGTATTCCTGGCATGTTTGAGGAAAGCAGGGAGGCTGGATAGAGTGAGCCAAGGAAGAAGGAGTAATGTAGAGCCTTGTAGGCCATGGGAGGGACTGGCTTTTACTCTGAGTAGATAAAAAGCCATTGAAGGGTTTTGAGCAGAACGACAGGACCTGACTTGGTTGTGATAGAATCACTGCGTTGAGGACACGAAAGGAGGACAAAGGTGAAGTAGGGAGAACTCGTTCCTTCAGACGCTTAAAGTGCGGGACGTGGTTGTGGCTTCAGGTTAGGCGCTAGCGGCATAGGGGAGATGCGATTGAATTCTGGGTGTCTTTTGAAGAAACAGCCAAACAGGGTTTAATGGGGGGCATGAGAGAGAAGCCAAAGATGACTCAAGGATTCCGTTAGTCTAAGCAACTAGGTGAGTGGTGGTGTCATTTCCTGCAGTGGGCACTGTAAGGGAAGACAGATTTTAGAAAGGAAAATCGAGAGTTCAGGGTCCGGGCATGTGTCAGGTTTGAGATGACTGAGCAGGCTAGAAGAATCAGAGTTCAGAGCGTATGATAAGGCTGGGAAACAGGAAAGTGGTAGATCAGCGTGTTGCCGAATTTTTCATTCATTATACAGTACAGGAGGATACAGCTGTTGCCCTGCAGGGAGAAATTTTTTAACGGGAATGTAAAGAGAAGAAGTATGTCAACATTACAGAAAAGGAGGTTTAGTCTATGAATGTGTGGCAAGCCCATAGCATCTTTAAAATCTCCAGTGGTTTGTTGCTTTTGGCTGTTAAGTTCACCAATCATACCACATTCCATCTCCATTTTAGAGTTCAGCTTGGTACTTTGGGACGTAGAACGTACCAGTAGAACAAATTATTTTCTATTTCTACATATATGGAGCATGTATGCATATGGGTTGTGGAACAACTTTCATTTAAAATTTGTATATTCAAAGGAAGAGCCTAGCTTTAAGGTACATTTTGTTCAAGGTGGCCTAGAATTATTATCTTGGCATCAAATGGATTCCAGAGTGCTGGTTAACAGTTTCATGTGAATGAGTGCACATCTCCACTTTCTGCAGAGAAGCTTTTCATTAACATAGCTTCCTTTGGCTAGATGCATTTCAGCTGGTTTCAGTGAAACTGCCCAAATCAGCAAGCCGGGAAATAGAAGCAGAGGAGGTCTCCCTTGTTTTGGATTACATAAACCAGTCACCCAAGTGCATTGCCTTTGGAAATGAGGTAAAATTCCTTTTGTTGGTTTTGTTTTTTGTACATAAAATCACTTTCCTACAGTCTTTCCTCTGAACACTTTTCATTGTAGAGATTTAATATTGCCTTGAGTTACACTGTTTTTGTTAGTAACTGAGAGGTCTGTTTCATTGCTTTAGCATGTATTCATGGTAAAGATTTTTAAGACTATCCTAATTTTGTATAGTCTGTTTTATTGCTGTTGTGAACTCTCTAATTGTCCAAAATACAATCAGTGTTTTTGGTATTTGCATTGATTTCTTAGTCTGTCCCACATAAAAGCCACATGAATTTTTTCATTTTAGACTATGTGTCTTTAGAAAATATGACCTCCCTGACAATAATATGCCCACTGGGGGAATGGAAATTATAGGAAAATATAATGAAATTAAATCTCACCAGTGATAATATATGACAAGTCTTTTTCTGAACTTTTGCCTAAACATAATATAACTTTTCCCAAACTGAATTAGTATCTTTTTTTTTTTTACTTAACATTGCAGCATGAGTGGTACTTAAATGTTCACTAGAAATAATGACTATGTGGTATTCATACTATGATTTATTTAGCCATCACCTCTTAATAATCACTTTATTAAAATCAACTACCACCAAAAAGCCCTAGTCATGTTATTACAGTGGCAAGTTTCTTTAGTCTTAAGTTTTATAGCATTATTTTGGCTTTGTTTTGAAGAGTTAATTTCTTAAGAGTAGGGAAGACTCTAACGTTATAAAATGCAAGTTAAAATCACAGTGAGATACCATTTCGTGTTCACTAGAATAGCGAAAATTAAAAGAATGACTACCTCGTGTTGACAAGATACGGAGCAAAAGTTAAACATACACCTTTACGGTGACCCAGCAGTCCCACTCCTTGGTAGAGAAATGACAAGAGGACCACAAAATGATGTGTATAACAATGCTTAATATTAATGGCCCCAAAATGGAAATAACCCAGTGTTCATCAAGAAGAGAATATATACAATATATTCTTTCATTGGAATGCTGCTTCATAATAAAAAGGAACTAATGATACACATAAGAGTGCAGGTGAGTCTCAGAAAAGTGATGTTGAGTTAGAGTTAAGACACAAAAAAGTATTTATTGTACCATTCTGTTTGTATGGCGTTTTAGAGTAGGCAGAGAGATGGTTGTAGAAATCACTAGTTGCTAGCAAGGGTCAGGGCACTGAGCAATAACTGGAAAGAAGAACAGGGAACATTCCAGAGGGGAAGAAACTGTTCTAGATCTTGACTGTAGTGATGGTTTCATGGATATAGCCATACGTGAAAAATTGCATTTTGTCGTATGTAAATTATGCCTTAATGGGGAAAAATTAAATCACCTGTTTTAATTTTTATGAATTTATTGGGGTGACATTGATTAATGAAAGTATGTAAGTTTCAGGTGTACAGGTCTTGAATACATTATTTGTATATTGTGTGGTCACCGCCCCTAGTCAAGTCTCCTGCCATCACCATTTTCCCTCTTTACTCTGTCCCACCCACCCCCACCCATCACACTGTGGTCTTTGTCTCTGAGGGTTTTTTCCTTTGCTAATCCCTTCACCTTTTTCCTTCAGCTCCCAACCCCCTCCAGTCTGACAGTTGTTGCTCTGTTCTCTGTATCTGTGAGTCTGTTTCTAGTTTCTTTATTTTGTTCATTAGATTTCAGATACGAGTAAGATCATGGTACTTGTCTTCTACGTCTGAAGTTAGATGGCCTAGTTTTAGGATTTAGGACCTAAGTTGTTCTTTCAGTTTTCTGTGATTATTTTTAAAGTAGGATTGTTCTTTCCATAGCTGAACTATAATACGTTGTTTTACATTAACATACTGTTAATCTGCAAAATACTGTTTTTACTGTATTAACTTTTGTGGTAGGAATATTTCTTCTTAAAGAGGGTTGACTGTTTTGTGAATTATCTATTTTGAAATACCAGGGAGAGTATGTCGCTGCAGTACGGGACTTTTACTTGTCTGTGTATTTTTTCAAAAAGAAAAAAACTTCAAGGTAAGAATTCCTTTTTGAAAGCTTTATTTACTTGAGAGTTTCTTTATATCATTCTCATACCTATAATCCAAAGCTGTTACAAGTTTCATGTTATAAGTGATTGTGAAATCGTAAGATATAGAGGTACTTTTGTTTTTCGGGTGTGAGGTTTTTGGGGGGGTGTTTAGTTGGTTTTTGTAGGGTTTTTTTTGGTTTGGCTTGGCTTTGGGGGCTTGATACCTAGTAATATATAATAAATATCAACTATTGATTATAATACTATATTTTGTATTTAACTTTATGGGTTATGGTAGGCTTTGACATATATTTTTTACTTGATCTATCACATGGCCCTGTAAGGCAAATGTTACTTGTTTGCCACATTTTTTTTATTTTTCAATTATAGTTGACACATAGTAGTTTCAGATGTTCAGCAAAGTGGTTAGAGGTTTACATAACTTACAAAGTCTAGTGCCCCCTGACACCATAGTTACTACAGTATCATTGAGCGCAGTCCCTGTGTTGTGTTTCACACCCCCGTGACTGTTTTGTAACTACCAGTGTGTACTTCCCGACCCGTCGGCTCTTTCTCCAGCCTGCTAAACCACCACCCCCACCCACCTGGCAACCGTCAATGTGTCTCTGTATATGAGTTTGCTTTTGTTTTGTTCACTTCTGTGGTCTTTTAGATTCCAGTTTTTAACCCACGGTGGATGGGGTTGAGAGATCATTAATCTCAAAAACCTGAGGAGCTTTTCTAGCCAAAAATCCTTATACACCAAGTCTCTGGTGTGCATACTTGTGTCAGAATTGGATTTGGTTTGAAAAGGCTTCCGGAGATAACCCTCATTGCCATGTTACAGATACAGGAATGACTAGAAGCTTTGGGCTACCTGGGTTTAAAGTGAGTTAAAATTATCCATATGAATTTCACTGTACCTCAAATTAACATGTTTTAAATAGGGATAAAATCTATAAATAGAGCTGTAAAGATGAATGAGACAACATACTTGGACCAGTGCTAAGCATGAGTAGTCACTCTTCAGTTGACACTGTGCCTCTTCCCTTTCACCACGTCAGTATTAGCACTTGGTTTTCTCTGCAGTACAGTGAGGATCCTGACGTCTTTAGACATATTAGCCACTTACCTCAGGTATAATTTCTTAGGCCATGCCCATCTGATGCTAAAACTTCAACAAGAAGTTTGTTTGAACAAACTTCGTCCAGGCAGAAAGCCACTAAAAGGACCTTGTTTTCTTTATTTCAACATCAGTGGCCTCTGTAAACAAGTTATAATGGTAGAATGTTAGTCACACAAAGTATACATTGTATATTAATAAATGTTTACAAAACAAAATTCTTATTCTTGATCACAGTTTTTTAAATTATGCATTTATATTCAGTGAATTCTGAGAGCTCTCCCGTTTTCGTTGATAAGGGTGAGAAATTCCTTTTACTTAACTACATCACCACTTACCAAGTCTTTAATAATCAAGAAAATTTAATTTTCTTTTAGGTTTACCTTGTCATCATCAAGAAATCGGAAACATGCGAGGAACAATTTTACATGTGTAGCATGTCACCCAAAGGAAGATTGCATAGCAACTGGTCACAAGGATGGCAAAATTCGTCTTTGGTCAGTTAACTCCTGAGGAGCGTGGTGATGGTTTCTGTACTGTGTTATACTAGTGCTGTGGAACAGGGGCTGTCTTTGGGTCCAGGAGGAAGGGCAGCACTAAAAAGCCACTGCTGGCGATAGAGATTGGGCCTTCCTGACATCTCCCCTTCTTGTCTCACAGTGTTCTTCAATGCATAGGCTCACGTTTTAGGGGGAGGGAAAATTCTATTTTGCCTATAGTCTTTTTATTGACTAGAACTTTTCTAGACAGCATTTAAGTAAAAAGGAAAGAGTGACAATAGGGAGTATCTACATAACAGGACACAAAAGTGGCCCGTTGTTTATATCAGGTTGGCCAAAAAGTTTGGTTTTTTTCGGTGAGGTGGCTGTAGTAGCACTAAGTTGTCTTTAACTTCATTTGAAACAATTTCATTAGATTGTATTGTGACAGCTGTCGTATCAGTGTGCATTAAAAAAAATTATCAAAATGGGTGAATTTTTTTGTAGCTGTCTTAATATTGAAGGTGGAAGAAACTATGCAACATTTTTGGCATATTACGCTTTACTATTTCAAGAAAGGTAAAAATGCAGTTGAAATTCAAAAAATTTATGCAGTGTATGGAGAAGGTGCTGTGACTGATCAAATGTGTCAAACGTGGTTTGCGAAGTTGCGTGCTGGAGACTTCACTGGAGGATGCTCCACGGTCGGGTGGACCAGTTGAAATAGACAGTGAACAAATCGAGACATTAATTGAGAATATTCAGTGTTATACTACGCGGGAGATAGCCGTATACTCAAAATACCCAAATAAAGTTATCAGTGAAAATGAGAAATGTGTCTTATTTTACGGAAAAAACTAATTGGACTTTTTGGCCAACCCAATAGAAGTGACTCCAGTTAGAAATAGAAAGTGTACTCTTTGGACCTTAAGACCTATAAGCTTGCTATTACGATTTATTATTTGGGGCATATATGAGGGTAGATCCCCAAAACTGGAATTTATTTACAAAAAATTACGTATATATTCTTACATGTTTCAACTTCAGTCACCTTCAAAGTCCTCTCCATTTGATGCAGTGCACCTATTGAGATGTTATTTTCCACTTTTCAAGACGGATTTTGAACTTGTCGGTTTTGATGCCTTTTAGTGCTCCTGCCATTTTGTTTCACCTCTTCCGCATGAGCAAAATGTTTCCCTTTGAGGACTTTTTTATGGGGGCGGGGGGGGGGGGGAGTTGCTCAGGGTGAGATTAGGTGAATTGGAAGGGTGGGCACAGGGGTCAAAAAGGTCAAAAACTGCTGAACACTGTGTGATATGGACAGGTGCGCTTGTAAATCAGTCTTCATGAAATGGGTAAATGCATTGAAAGTGTCTTCAAAAAAACAATTCACTGAAGCCAAACTGAGCCTCTCACAACAACGCCAGCTGGTACACTGATACAGATGAGTTCCTAGAATGCTCACCTAGCAGAGGAATCCTGTACTATAAGAGGTCTGCCCCCCCAGAAGATAATCTCGGTTTATTGGGGGGGGAGATCCCCCTCATAGTATGTTCATTATACTTGGCATGCCATTATTTTTCTAACTTCTGCCTTTGATGAAATTAAAAATTAGGTTTTCTCCAACAGGAGAAATTTTGATGATGATAAGAAATACACATATACATGTCTGCATTGGCACCATGATATGGTTATGGATCTGGCTTTTTCAGTGACAGGTAAGTATAAGTTTAATAATTAAAATGAAATTTTGAAGCATGTGAATCAAGCATCTTAACTCAGCTTATTTATAATTTGAAATGTCTAGAATTGCATGGGCCAAATGACTTAATACCTGTACGTCACCCCTGTGTTTTGGGAATTGCTCAGCACAGTACCATGTACTTCACTTTTCACAGACAGCCCTTCAGAGTATCAAAGTGTACAGCTGTGGTGAAGGCTCACCCTTGACCCTATGAAGCAGGTCAGCATCATTCTCATCTGACAGTGAAAGAAAAATTGGTAGTTGAGCACTAACTTGCCTAAGGTCACATGGCTAACCAGTTGGATTTGGACATAGGTCTAATTCAAAGGCTTGTGTTAACTGTTAGGTTGCCTCATTCACATTCATTGTTTTAAGTTAATTCAGACCTTTGTTCATTTAAGTTGCACAAGAGCAGTAAAAACACCTCCTTGAAAATAGGATGAAATTCAAGAGAAGTTTGGAGAGGTGTGCTCTGTCTTTGGTTACTTTTAGCATCCTGACACCTGTGTGGAGCAGCTAGGTCGACGCTCTTTTGACTGGTCCTCTACAAAGAACTGTAATAGAACAACAGTAATAAAGTAAAATAAAAGGAAAGCTAGATGGTAGAGTAGATCATGTACCTGGAGAAACTGACTTCTTTCTGCAAATCTTCCTAGAGAATGCCAGGACAAATCTTCTCCGTGTGCCCTAGATCCTTACAGGGTTACTTGGGTTTAACTCTGGAGCCTCAGGAAGTAGGGAGGTATCCGTAGCCTATCTGTGCTTTTGGTATGGGGAGCAGTGACTGGTATGGAGGCAGGACCCAGCCTAACACCTAGGATAGTAGTACATCACGAACAGATACAGTTGTGATGTGTGAGAACTCAGAATAAAAAGAATGGAAAGGATATTAACTCTACAATTAAAGATGTGGACTACTCTCATCTTCCCACCCTCCTCCTGCCACCACTCCAAACGCACCTACGAGTGTGCGTGTGTGTGGCCTTCAGATGTCATTCTTCTCTGCCGCCTCACACTAGGTGGCAGTCACAGCTTTCTGTGGAGGGCCTAGCCCTGAGACATTCAGGATTGGCCTTTTCGGGGTTAGAGAAGAATAAATAAATAGTTAGATTATTTGGCACTTAAAGAAAGGAAAAGAAAGAATACAAAATGCTTCTACCCTAAGCCAAGGCTTTGGTATAGGAGCTACTGCAGATAATCTTGGCTGTTAGTTGAACTCTTGGGTTCATAATTTAAGTTGTATGAGTATTTATAAGTGAGAAGTAGTGGTTACACATCGTAAGTACATGGTCGTCAGTGAGATGTCAGCGTTGACCTACAGATACAAGAGAGTTAAGAGAAGGGAGGAATTAGCTGTCTGTGTACAAAGAACTATGAGTGACGGTTGTTTTGAGAACCTTTATGAGTTAAGGCAAACAGGAACAGTGTAAACTTTTGACTGTGCTTTGAACTCAGTCATGCTGTGTGTGAACACTAATTGTCGCCTTTTTCTAATCCTTAAGTCTTTCTTAGGACCTCGGATAATGTTGACTAAAGCGGTAATAGTGTTCCCGGTCACTGGGGAAAAGTTTTCAATATCTTATCCCTTAAAATGATGTGTATCCTTAATGAAAACACAGAAGTCCCATAAGTTCCTAGGTTGCTGAGTGTTTTCATCATGTGTATAATTCTATC
Source organism: Macrotus californicus (assembly GCA_007922815.1). Lineage (NCBI taxonomy): Eukaryota > Metazoa > Chordata > Mammalia > Chiroptera > Phyllostomidae > Macrotus > Macrotus californicus. The sequence continues at coordinate 11,228 of VMDR010010457.1, read as the reverse complement.
ATTTAGTACTTTTCTGCATCTATTAAGATAATCATGATTTTCCTCTTCATTCTGTAAGTGGAGTTAATTACATTGATTTATTTTTCAGATATTAATACAGCCTCACATTCCTCACATTATATAGTTGAATTCAGCTTGCCAGTCGTAACTGTTGGGAAGTTTTCATCTGTCATGAAATTGGCTTGGAATTTTTTTATACTATACCTGTTTTGGTGTAGGATTATGCTGGTCTTATGAAACAAATTGGGAAGTGTTCTCTTTTTGTTACCTGGAAGAGTGAAAGTTGGTTTATTTCCTCCTTAAACATTTGGAAAAACTCAGCAGCGAAGCCGTGTGGGCCTAGAGGGGGTCTGTTACACTGGGTTTCCGTTATCGGGGGAAGAGCTGATTACCAGCAAACTAATCAGCTGTTCCTGGAAAGGAAGATCTCTGAATCAAGTGATCTTGACTAAATCTTTTGTCTGGAGAGGATTAAAAGTTATGAACACACTTTTTTGCATATTTTTAAAAATAGTTCATTTCTCTAACATGGTCAGAGAATTTTAAATGCTGGTTATTTTTTCTATTTTTTTCCTCCTGAAACACTGTCCTTTCACTTCTGCGGCCGGATGAGAAGGCACCAGCCTGCTGAGTGGGGGCCGGGAGTCTGTGCTCGTGGAGTGGCGTGACGCAGCCGAGAAGAGCAAGGAGTTCCTTCCCCGCTTAGGGGCCACTATCGAACACATCTCCGTCTCCCCAGCCGGCGATTGCTTCTGTACTTCTCACTCCGATAACAGTGAGTCTGATTTGTTACTGGGAGGAAGTGCAATTGGTGTGATGCCGTCTGTCAGAAGTGGAAAATACAAGACCTCAAACTAAAAGTAGCATCAGATTTAATAAGCTTTTTCTCTTCTATTCCTCTTAGTATTGCCCCTTTCTGCCCCAGGATGCCACCAGAGTGTAGTATTTCCAGAATTGTGAGGAAAATGTAGGGCTAAGTGTATTTGCGTTTTGTTTTGCCACTTACATTTCAGGACCTTTTTGTGGAATGATGTGGAGAAGTCGGGAGGGTCTTGAGGCGGACATTTGTGTTTTCATAGATATGATGGCATTTTTGAAAGAGCGCGGAGGTTCTCCTCTGAGGGCGTCTGCACGTCAGCGCGCGAGTCCTGTAGACGCGACAGAAGTGGAGGCAGTCTTGTATTCCTCCAGAACTTCTGCTGCTCCTGTTACTCTTCAGCCTGGATGGAGATCAGCTTATTGCCTCCTTTCCTTTCAAAACAGAATATAACTGTGCGCAATCCATTAGTGCGGGGACACGTTTCAAAGTAAATTATCGGTCTCTCTCAGGATATTGAAGTTTCCGAATTAGTTCTTAAAAGATATCCATAGGCACAACCAATAAAACTGAGAATCTCTAACATAAGCTCCCCACCAGTTAAATCACAAAGTATATTCCTGATTTTTCTAGTAACACTCTAACTAAATTGAACATGCTCGGTTGTTTTGTTTTCTGATATATTGCAGAATAATATAAATTAACTTTTTTTATTAATTTTCTAAATATGTATTTTTTTACCTCTAGAGATAATAGTCATTCACCGAAACCTTGAGGCATCTGCAGTAATTCAAGGCCTAGTGAAAGGTATTGAACGCAGTGGATTTGGGATTGTACACATTTTAAAAGTGATTATTTGTCTGATTTCAACTGTTTGTCCCTTTTTTTTTGCAGACAGCAGTATATTGACTGGTTTGATGATTGATCCAAGAACTAAAGCTTTAGTTTTGAATGGAAAGCCTGGCCACTTGCAGTTTTATTCTCTCCAGAGTGATAAGCAGTTATACAATGTAAGATTTTGATCCGTTAACTAGCTTAAAACCAATGAAAACTCTTTACAGCACCCCCAAGGTCTGTAACTTTTTTAGTGGCTGCTGATCTGTGTCCTGTGCCTGTGTTTACTTCAGCATAGTCATTACAGCCAGCACAGTCCACACGGGTGCCCGCGAAGTCTGTGTGTCAGCTGGTTGACAATCTCGTGCAGCCTCTCTTTGTTTTGTTTTTTGTTTTGTTTTGTTTTGTTTCAGACCACACTCTAATTAACTGTCACACGTATCTGTGCCTTTGAGTCACAAGGGTAGGAAATGAGAATATGTAGCTTGACAATACAAATATGGCAGTGCTTTGTGGTGAAACTGTCATGTGTGCATACTGAAGATAACACTTTCATGGTAATTAAAGAGGGTAGCTTCCTTCAATTCTGAGCAGTGCAACCCAGACTTCCCACTTTCCCCTTTGCCCCACTCCGTACCCTTTACAGGTTTCTATCATAGGAACCGTTAACACCTGATCTCATTCTCTTCCCCACCTTTAACCCCCTCAGAGAAAGGAAACTTCCTGATCTTGGTACATTTGACTGCAGTGCCTGGAAATGGTAGGCCTTTAACACGTTTAGTAAATAGGCAAGAAGATGGAATAAAAGAAACAACCATAAATAAAATACTGGCCTAATTACATTACTTCATTTTTTTGCTTCTTAAAAATTACCGATTTTATTTTTGTTCATGTTTCCAGTAATGTGAAATCTAGCCTTGAGATTTTATTTAAATCTATCTGTTCTTAGAAACAAGTTAAAAGTATTATTACAAGCTAAAGGTTCAGTTGTATCATATAAATGGGTCATGGTCATCACTAATATTTGAGGACATTGAAGAGTTGTCACCACTGAACTGGTACTGTATAATGCACTCCATTTTTATTGACAAATTTGATGTCCATAACTTAACAATTAGTTTATTTTTTCCCTTTATCTAAAAGTCAGTTACTGTAGATTTTAGAAGTTATATATCAGGAAGTTAATTACCATTTCTTGAGTGCTTTAACATTGATGTGTTTACATTAATAAGCATTTTGTATTTTTTTTAACCCATCAGTTAGATATTGTGCAGCAAGAATATATCAATGATTATGGTCTGATGCAAATTGAGCTAACAAAGGCTGCGTTTGGCTGCCATGGTAACTGGCTTGCAACAGTGGAACAACGTCAAGAAAAGAAAACTGAGCTTGAATTGCAAATGAAGCTGTGGACATATAATAAGAAAACACAAGGGTAATGCTACTTATATGGCCATATCATTTCAAAATAGAAAATATCTTCCTTTCTGTTTCATGGTTTGAGATCTTAGTCTTTAGATGTTTCATTGTGATAAGTTTTAGATTAAGTGAAGAGGGTATTCCAAAGCCTTTAAGCTTTTGGCTCTGAGAAAGCACAGATGTCCTCCAAGTCACAATGTCACCTCATTGCATAAATGAGGAAACAAGGGAAAGTGAGGACCCCCTCCCCCCCCACCCCCAGGGACGTAATACCTAATTCCAGGCAAGTCTAGGATTAGAATCTGATTGTCTTAGTTCTTAACATTATACTCCCCCCGCCCCCAAAATTATGCCACCTTCCTTGGAAAATTGGCAGTGGTAGACAAGAGAGGTGTAGTGTGGTATGTGTGTTTTGATTAGAGAAGGAGCCCCCCAGTTTCTCATACCATGGCTGTAATAGCCATTTATCAAGTCCTTGCTTTGTGCCAAGAACTAGCTTTGGCCTTTTGTACCCACAGTCTTACTGATCTTCACAAGAACACTGTAAGATAAGCCTGTTGTCCATGTTTCACAGATGAGGAAACGGGCCCAGAGGGATTAAGTGATTGTCTCTAGTCACCCCTCTTGTAACCTGAACTTCTAAAAACCACAGCACCGTTTTGCCTGATGTTCTTCAGAGAACATAGTGCTAGCGTCGTTTGTCTTTGTTCACAGCCGTGCCCAGAAACAAGCTTTGAAAGGTAGCTTGGGCGATTATAGACAGTAAATACTGACCAGGGAAGTTTGATTAGGTGGTTTGCTTTCTGGGTTTTTTTGCTACAAGTAGAGTCTTTTATAGTCATTCGGTGCTTTTCTTATTTTCAGAAGTAGCTAGTGAGGCACCTGTGATCTATACAATTTTCCTGTAGAGTTTAGTACTGTAGGCTTTTAAGCATCATTTTTTGATGACCCCTGTTTTATACTTACTTTGTACCATTAAGCTGACATTATGTATAATCATCTCTGTGTTGTGTGAGTTACACAGATACTGTGTTAGGACTGCAGTCTGCATGTAGCCGTTCGAGACAGAGCACTCGGTTGTTTGTCATTCTAGGTGATAATGTATCTGTTGTCTGTTCTTGAAGATGCTGTTGTAAAAGGCACAGTATGCAAGAAATTCTTATACGACAGTGTATCATATTGCCCTGGTGTAAGAATAAATTGGTGGTTTCCTTCCTACTAGGTTTGTTCTTAATACAAAGGTTAACATGCCACATGAAGACCACATCACAGCTCTCTGTTTCTGCAATGCAGAAAAATCTGAAAACCCCACCTTGGTTACAGCCAGTAAAGATGGTCACTTCAAAGTGTGGATATTAACAGATGATTCTGATATATACAGTAAGTTAAATATAGTATGCCTAAAGAGCACATAATTTTAGGAAGTGGTATATTTATCTCCCATGAATTTGTATTCATCCTGGGAGGGCATTTTCTACCTTGTTTAATTCTATAGGATATTGACTAATTTTAAAAGATGCAAGTTACTATTTTATTACATGCCTTTTCTCCAAATCTATATTCTTTTTTTATGACATAATTAGTCACGTGCTGCTGATTCTATTCCAGTTTGTGAGAATACAATAAAAGAGGCTTTTGCATTTATTCTTTCACTGTTCCACTAGAGGGAACTCAAGGTCTCCGGGAAGGGGCATAACTTTCAAATCACTCAATGCTTTGAAGCACTTCCAACTACAGTTTTGGGGAGCAGGCTTTCTGCTGTGTTTGTTTCTTTCCTCTTATTGTTTATGACTTCCCTAAAATGTTATCTAGCATTTATACCATTTCTGAACTCTATGATCTGTATTTCTACAGAAAAAGCCGTTGGCTGGACCTGTGACTTTGTGGGTAGTTATCACAAATACCAAGCAACTAACTGTTGCTTCTCCGAAGATGGCTCTTTACTGGCCGTTAGTTTTGAGGAAATTGTTACAATATGGGATTCAGAGACATGGGAACTTAAATGTACATTTTGTCAGCGAGCTGGAAATATAAGGTAGGTCAATAATTTGGGGAGTATGAAATACTATTTTTTTTTTTAATTTAAACAAGTTTTTCTACATAAACTTCAGTAATTATGCTTTCTCTAAAGTTGGCCTTGGGTCAGTCGGGCCAGCAGCTAACCAGAGTGTGGAAAGCTAAAACTTTTTTGCATATGAACCACATGCAATGATTTATCCATTTCTGAAATCAGGATTAACATTGAGTTCCTGTCCTACAGAGTCCTTTTCTTTGTACTAATACTTTTCATGGTTGTGCTGCATAATAACAGAAGCTATACATAAGCCTCCGTGGATCCAAACAATGCTCATCTCAGCAGCACCTTCCATTTATTTCATGTGGCGCATTTCGGGGCAGAATGGCAGACTAACAATTGTTCCTAATTCCCACCATATGTGATTCTGAATTTACTTTGTAAAACTTCCTTCAGAATTTATATTGCGAACTGTCCTCTTCAGGTAAAGGAACATAAAAAGGGGGTTTTGTTAAATAACTGTACATTTTGCATATACTTTCTGTATGTCTTAATTGTTATACCACACAGCTTATTAGAGAAAAGAACTGGTCATCAAACCTGTTTTTCTAAAGAAACAGTGTATCTAAACAAGCCTTCCTTTTGGCACTACTTAGTCCCTTTCTCTGCAAGGTAACTGTGAACAAAAACGTAGGAATATGTGCCCATCTACAAATCCACTTAGCGTGAAGTCAGTGCTGTGCAGGGGGTCTGATAGACTGGCCTGTTAACTGCCTGTGGTCTTCATCTAGGCACCTTCGCTTTGGGAGACTGACTTGCTCAAAGTATCTTCTTGGTGCTACTGAAAATGGAATTCTTTGCTGCTGGAATCTGCTCAGTTGTGCATGTAAGATATTTTTTACCATAAAGTGACTTGGCAGAGCAAGTAGGAATTGCGATTAAAGTTAGGCATTTTAGGACTTGTAGATTATATTTTCACGTCTCTACCCAGAGAATGTATAATTTTTTAAATGGTATACCACTAAAATTTGGAGTACTAGACCTGTAATAAACTTGCATTATTTATAAACGGCCTTACGTCAGTAAGTAGAATTCATTATCTCAAGTGTCTTCAGTGTGTATGGCTTTCTGCTGCCCTCCATGTTCTCCATCCTCCTCCCAATGTGAGCATCGTTTCTGTTCATCCATAATGCGCATTAACCTCCAGTATCGCTGACAGCTTTACATTTAAATACAGCGTGCCACAACCCTCCTAACAGATGTGGACTTAGTGGCATTTTACTCATTTGAATACATGTTTGGAAGCCATAGTGGTTGCTTAGTAATGAATGTGTGTGGTGACATTTCTTTATATTATTTACAGTGCGCATTGCTAACGTGTTGCCCATGTTTAGTAGCAGAAAAGCACCCGACAGTAGGTGCATGAAACGATAACCATTTCACAGTGTGTGGAAGGCGTACGTTGTCCTGCTGCTTCCTGCCCTCTCTTCACTGCAGCCTTCCGTAGATAATTTCCGTGCGTCCACCTGTGTGTTTGCAAGTGTAAAATCTCTCTTCCTAAGGACAGTAGAAGTGATTGCTCCAGTGAAGATTAAGATTACCTACTGTAAATAACAAGCATTGAAAAGCTTGTTGAAAATCTCCTAGAAGTGAATCGCTTTTTCTTTCTTCCGCAGTGGAGTGGAGTGCAAAACTAAATATTAGAGTTATGGAACCTGATCCCAGTTCAGAGAATGTTGCTGCAGTCTCCAAGTCTTCGGTGGGTTCAGACTGTAAGTACAGATCGTATTTGGATAGTAAGAGATCTGTTACCTCAATTTTTTTTTTAACATCTGTTATATAATTTGAGTCAAACTTACCTTCAAATCCGATGCTTAAAGCCATTTTGCCTGAGGTACTGCCCTTTTTTCTTGAGTTCTTAATCCAGCACTTTGTTATTTCGGCACTCATCCTTAGTTCTAGGAGTTTCAGCACATTCTTCATTTCTCAACATGCCAATTCCTACATAGCCGTCAAAATCCAAGAGATTTCACCTCTGAAGTATTCCGCATTGCTCTGCAAAGCTTTAATCATTCCTCCTCTCTGTTCTTGAAGCACTTGCTGCATATTTCTGTCCCAGTACGCAAGGCAAAACACTGCTTTGATATTTTGGTGTCTGCCTTCTGCATTATGCTCTGAGCTCTAGAGCCAGGATTCCTTTCTCTTTTTATCTTCATGGCCCTTGTGCCTAACCTGCTTGGCACATAGTAGGTGCCCAGTAGGTACTTGTTGAATCAAAGCTTAAAATAATCATGACCTGGGTTATTTACTCAATGGGTAAGTCCCAGGATTAGTGTGGTTTGCCAATCTGAAGTTAGAACTAACCTTTGCGTGCAAAATGTTATTGTCTATTTGTTTTTCCCTGTAGTGTTTGTATTTAAACCTAGTGAGCCAAGGCCTTTGTATATTCAAAAGAATATCTGTAGAGAGGAAGTCCAGTGGGGAGTGTTTGTTCCACGAGATGTCCCTGAGTCATTCACCTCAGAAGCATACCAGTGGCTGAACAGATCACAGTTTTATTTCCTAACAAAATCACAGGTAACTATCCTTCCCCAAATAAGGCCATCACTTTGTATTGTACATGGAACTGTCGGCTGCTTTGATATTTGAGAGTAATAGCCCACGTAAGCTGCAGTAGCTTTATTGAAGGGTCACTTCTCAGAAGAAATTGTCTGATGGGTTTCATGTCAGCAGCAGCACTGGTGTGTGTGTCTGAGCACCACTGTAATTACCCACACCTACGGGGCTCTTTAAGTAGCTGTTTATAGAGCAAAACAAAAAGGTGACCTCGTTTTCTGACTTTAACATCTTACTTAGGTTTGCTCTCTGCAGCTTATCTTTTGCATCATTAATCGACCTCTCTTTTCAGAGTTTATTGACATTCAGCACAAAGTCTCCAGAAGAGAAACTCACACCGACAAGCAAACAGGTGTGTTCAGCCACTCGTGGGCACAGAACGCATTGCTTCCCTACAGTGATGAGGTTATCTTTTAGAACTCAGCGAGGAGAAAAAGTATTTTACCTGGCCCTAAAATGGAATTAAAAGCCATACTTTTAAACTCCTTGGCTCTCTTGAAGTTACCTTGTTCTTGTAAAGTACAGTTCTGGTTTGTAATATCAGTATTATATGCTTATGATTTAAAGAGTCAAGTAGTTCTACAATACTTTTCGGGAAAAACCTTTTCAGCAACAAGCTACTTTCCTGTTTCCATTACCCACATTACCTCCATATCTCTGAAAAAACATCTATGTGTTGCTAACTCTGGATTTTTCAGACTTAGGTGTCATCTGTTGGTTCTGATCTATTGAAGTTGAAGTGACAGCTCTTTTTCATACAACCACTCCCCACACATGCACAACACACACACACACACACACCCCACACCCTACCCCCCACCCCCCTCCCCCCTCCAAGTTCCCCAAGGTAGATACATCTTAAAATTGGTCAGGTCAATATTCATCATTTTAACCAAGTAAATACAATTGATAGGCAAGCTACATAGTAACTGGTCACAAAGGAAAAAAAAACACCTATTTTTTTTTTCTTCTGGAGTTAGTAATTTCCTTTGTTTGCTTAGTTTTCTATTTTTTCTCACCTAATTCACTCCAAACTATTCTAGTTGTGCAAGTTTTCTTAGTATTTTCAGACACATTAGGTACTCTTCTAAGTCTTGAAGAAATATTTTTAAAAAGAGTCTTCTGACCTGCTTCAGCCTGGCCTGGTTGCTCTGTGCGCCTGATGCACAGAAGTCGTCCTGAGATCTGCATCCATCCTCATTCAGGAGCTTGTCACCTCCACTGTAACTGAACCCGCCCTTTTCCTCTTCCTTCGGTCGCTCCCTTGCTTTGGTGAAGCATATTTTCTTGAGGCGTGAGAGGTAAAGACCTTCCATGTTTGGAAACATTTTTATTTTCTCCTACCTGATTGGTCGATTGAGTACAGAGTCCTAGGTTGAAAACCATTTTCTCTTAGAACTTTGAAAGTGTTTCCCTCTTACGTTAAAGTTTCCAATGTTACTAGAAGCCCAATACCATTCTTATTCTTGATCCTTTACTCATTGAATTCATTCAGCACCTTCCGTTGAGCATCCTCTGTGTCTAGTTGTCAGACTAAAGTAAGCAAGTCTGTAGACCGTGGTGTTTACAGTTTAACAAAAGGTGTGGACCATAAATAACAAGGATAAATAAGTTAGTATGTAGTATTGTAGGTGGTAAGAGTTATGGGGAGAGGAATAAAAGTAAAAGGACAAATGGGGTGCTGCTCGCCATTTGAAATAGGGGAGTGAAAGTCAGTCTTAATGGAAAGAGTTTAGCTTTTCTTCAGGAAAGGTGGAGCCTCTTCAAGGGTTTTAATCAGAGAACTAAGGAAAAATTAATTACTTCTTTGCCATCATTTTCTCTGTTCTTTTTCCAGAATCATTATTTAATGTTGGACCTTCTAAACGGGGTGCTCATATATTCTTATTTTTCTGTTTTCTGGGAAATTTTCTCATTTTTATAACCTAACATATTTTTTTCTGTTTCTTACATGGTCCATTCCATCAGGTGTTTGTTCTCCTCCCTGCCCCCAGTCTACTTTGGACTTATGTTTTGGGAGGTTTTCATCAGAATCTCATGATCTTTAGCTGCCCGCTCTTACTTGAAAGTGAGCGTGAGGAAAACAGCCCTCTGGACATTCTGCCTAGGTGAAACTTATTCTGGCCTCTACTGAGCTATTTTGAGAAAATCTTCAGTGTCATTATTTTTTAGCGCTTCTGCTCGTAGGCTGGTCACATTGCCCAGATAAAATTCTTCTAAGTCCCTATCTGAAGGGTGTCAGCCTGGCTGCCAGTGTTCTGGGAAGCACCCTCTGTGAAGTACAGCTGCCTTCAACTGTGAATGCACTACCTCCCCACCACCACCACCACCACCACCACCACCACCACGCAGTCCAGTGTCAAGACACACCTTTGTTTCAGTCTTCAAATGCACTCCAGCCCTCTGCTGAGGTCGAGGAGAGCTGTGATTCTGCATGCTCCCTCAACAGACTTACAGCCGGGCTACCTGGGTTTCTCATCCCTTCACAGATATACTATATATCTCAGCATCAGTTCCTGAGCATCTGCAGGGTTCTGCCTCATAAATCGGAGTACTTGGCTTACTCCACAGCCGGCTCAGAGTCCTCCTTTCTCAGGTCTCTCCAGTTACTTACAACCCTTCACCCTGCTTTCCCACTTCCAACATGTTACGTTTCACCCACTCACGGTGTCTCGGGGCCCTTTTGAAAAGCCGTTTGCTGTCATTTTTGTAGGATCTGGGGAAAAGCAGTGATCAGTGGGTATTTCGTTCTGTTATCCAAGTGCCCACTGTTGGCATTTCTCACAGTAATTGGGCTGCCAGGCCTTACCTATAGAATGAAAGACATACCAGAAAGTTCTAAAGTTCTTCCATCCCTGACCTTTTATGACTCTGTAGTACTACTTCCTGAGTCAAAGGCAGTTCCTCCTCTTTACTGAAGTACTCTCCCTTTGTCTCATGTCCTTACAGCTGCTAGCAGAGGAAAGTCTTCCAACAACCCCATTTTATTTCATACTGGGAAAGCACAGGCAACAGCAGGATGAGAAGTCAAATGAAACTTCGGAGAATGAACTGGTACAGCTACCCTTAACAGAAAACATACCTGCCATTAGTGAGGTAAGTCATTACTAAACAAACAATGTGGGACAGGTTAAATGGACTGAAGTACCACAAACTAGACTTTTTATACAGTCTGTAACAAGTGACTTTTGAATAATGATTTGTATGCTGTATAACTTTTAATACCCAAACCAAGTAGCATAAACTTGGGATTTCAAATTAAACTTTAGGTGAGGAAGTTGTTTATATAAATGTAGGAGGGTAGGAATAGATTTTTCTTGGTTTGGTTTTTCTGTGGGGAAAGCCTATTGTGTTTGGCTTTTGGCATTTAATCCTTTTAGATAAAACCGTTTTTCTGTTCTTACTCTAGCTTCTTCACACTCCAGCCCATGTGCTGCCTTCTGCTTCTTTCCTGTGCTCTATGTTTGTGAATTCGCTGCTGCTCTCTAAGGAGACTAAGAGGTAATGTAGTTCTTAAAATATGTTCAG
>VMDR010010456.1:0-30778 GCA_007922815.1 Macrotus californicus | reverse complement strand
TATGGCTGTCTCTGAGTGTTTTTATACAAAGCTGTTTGGATACCTGTTTATGGATATATTTTGGAAGTTGCTTGGATGATGAAATCATACTTTTGTAGCGCATTTTGCAGGTGAGTGGCATTCACCAGGGACAGCATAGTTTCCATCAAACTGGTTAATGATGCAGTGGCCTTTAGACAATTAGTGCCTGACACTGAGGTTGTCTACTCACTCGAATTTCCCTCTGACTGGCTTCCCTCTGGCTCAGTGTGTGGTCTGGTTAAGTTAATTAGGTTTTCACGAGCTTGCATTTAAGATTTTGAGATGCTAATCATCATCAGTGACACTGTGGGTGCTGATACGCAATGCTGCTTCATCACGGTATCCCAGGTACCGACATCATGGCCCACGTGTGTCCCACACAGTCAGGATCCGGCTACTCTGACCTTCACACTCTCTGTGCACACTAAGCACGGCCCCACCAGCCTTCTTGGCCCCATAACGCCATCACTTGCCATTTCCTCTCCCTGAAACCTGCTTCCTTATTCTGCAACTGTCTTATCCAAAAACCTCCCCCCCACACACACACCACAGGGAAAGAGAAGCGCCTGGCCTTTGTCTGCTTTGTGGCTGTCCCTGCCTTCCTCCTTCCCACCCCCTGCCAGTGCAGCGTGTGCTACATCAGCAGAGCATCCCACCGCCTAGGAAACCCTGCTCAGATGTGTCTGTGCCCTGGGACTCTTGGCCCTTTGCATTGTTTTACTTTTCTTCTCATGACTTCTGCCATCTGACAATGTAGTTCTTTATTTTTTGGTCAGTTTCCTACATTATAAGATAATATCCTTGAGGACAATTGCTTTGTCACTCAGGGTCAATGTTAATTCCCAGGGCTTGTGTTGGTGTCTGGCCCTGGTGATGATAGCTCAATGCATACTAGTTGAATCAATCAATCAATCAACAATCAGTCAATCAATGGACTGCATGATTTTCCAGACAGTTTGTGAAGGGGGTGGGGTCAAGGCCTGGAAACAGACTGTGTTGAAGTGCCAGATGAACTTCTTAGCATCTATGTGGCTTTGGACATGACATTCAGCCCCCGAGACTCATCTACTTAGTGAGGAGAGTGATAGACTTTTTTTTCATCACAAAGTCATGGATGTTAAAATAATTAACATCTGGAAAGAGTTTAGAAAATCAGCAGGCTCTTCGGAAATTAAGCTCATAGTAAATATTAGCTGTTATAATTATTTTCACAGTGCTTCATGGTTCTCAGAATATTTCCCTTACCATATTGTTAAGTCCCTGTAACACTTTTAGGGGGCAGAAAAGCATTTCAAAGAGGGGCACAGTGAGAAAAGGGGTTGAGCATCGCGTCATCATGCCACGTCAAGCTCAGGCAACGTGAAGCTGACTCTCCGAATCCTCTAACCTCCAATCTAGTTGTCTTTCCAGTAAAAACATTTCTCCAAATGGTATTTCTGTCTCTAGTGAATTTTCACATCACCTTTCCCCTCCTGAATCAATGTCATTTTCTTTTTGGCTTCCCTCAGGGGCCTGAATTAGTTAACCTTTCTGGATTTTAATACTCACATTAAATTTTTTTCTTATATATAGTGTTCCTACTGGTTTTAATGAGAATGAAGATGAGGAGGATGATGAGGATAATGATAGCAATATTTAGGTAGTATTTGATCACATGCCCATACTGTTCTCTGTGCTTTACAAATTAGTTGTCCCTCAAAACAGCCCTGCAAGGGAGGTACAATGTTAATCCTGATTTTACAGGTGAGCAACCTGAGGCACAGAGAGCTGAGCAAGAGTCTCACCCGTTCCAACTCCAGTAGACGTAGCGACTGTGGTTTCCTGCAGAGCCAGCCCTCTTAAGAGAGAGCAAGGCACACGCCAGTTTCCCTGATCCCTCTCCCTTCAAAGGAACCCGCCTCTGTGCTCACCCTTGGGAGGATCTTGTCTGTGTTGTTGCTGTTCTGAGAGCCTCATCTGCGCTGCGATGTCAGTGGGTGCAGTGGGTGTTATCATCCGTCTGGAACGGGTTTTTTGTTTTTTGGTTTTTTTTAAATCAGGAAGGCAGCTGTGGTGAGTTTTCTGGCCTGAAGAGTCTGACTCTCTATCCAAAGACGGACACTTACTCGGCTTGTGTCTTCAAGCTGCCTTTCACATAAAAAAATAAAAAAATCAAGATAAATCAAAAGAAGGATATGACTTAAGAATTGACTTACTACAAGAAAGACTTGGTTCGAGCATCCCAACGAAACTAATATGATGCCAGATTATGAAGTCTCTATCACAACAAAACACTTCAACTTTCCCATTCACTGTGGGGCAGAGACAAATAACAATAGTTTCCCAACTAAATGGTCCAACACACGTAAGCCCAAATAACCACTACTCTAGAGACGGGCCGCCTTCTGTGAAAATGTAAAGTTTGACCTTTCTTTTCCCCACATTTCAAATGCATGAGCCTTTTGAACTTAAAGGAAAGAAACTTGAAATGTTCAAGAGGTTTCGGCTGAATGAATAACCTTGAACTGCAAGTTCAGATGTATTGATTTATTCTGCCCTTTCGTTTCAAATGTGTTTAGGCTCCTGGCTCCCTTTGAGGCCCCCCCAGGATGGTGCCGTCTTTTTTCTTCTAATGGTCTCTGCCCCATGGCTCCTCTGGTGAATACTCCAGTCCATCTCACTGGCAGGCTCAAGAAATTGATCCTGAAGAGCTTTCCACCACCGTGCCCCGGGGTTGGATTGCACTAGAGGGGCATGGAGGCTGAACGCACCCCATGAGTCTGAGTCTGTATATGGGGGTGAGGTGGTCAGAGCAGGAGGTAGGAACAATGTCGGGTTCCTATGGCATACACACATCACGGCCAAGGGACAAACCAAACCTTTCCCAGACCACTTTGAGCTGGGAGCATATGATTAAAAACAGAACTGGCCTCCTGGGAAGATGGGATAGCTATGGTGGGAATAACAGGGCATTAGGAGGGAAAAGTTTCCTGTTTCTTACTTTCCCTTGGTAGAGAAATTACCTGTTTCCAGCAGGAAAACTGAGTAATGAGAGAAACTAGCAAAGGGCTTGGAAGTGTTTAGAATTAAGCCAGCTGATTCTAGGTGAAGTAATCTATAGTCTCCACCTGGACCCTCTACACAGCTTTCTTGCCAATCTGTGGTCTAGGATAGGGACCTGTCATGAGGCTCTGCTCTTGTAACTGCCTGTAGAGAGCCCTGTTTTCTGGCCACTGGGCTAAGCTCTAGACCTGGTGGGAGTGGGAATACCAGGGAACGTGCAAGGGTGCTGCCAGAAACAGGTTTAGGGAATGTTTCTTCACAGCTCAGAGGCTGAGGAAGGCCTGCAGCTTGGGGAACTTGGGTGTCTAGACCTTGCCTCCTGGGACACTGTGGCTAGCTCTTGAATGTGACATGGGGACACCTTAGTCTGATAGAATGACTCAATTCTGCCAGCACACTGGTGCCGGCTTGCCCACGGGAGCTTGGGTGTGGGTTTTATGTGTGGTATGTTGTGTGTATATGAATGTTGTTTATGCTGTGTGTGTGGGTGGGGGTGTACATGTATACATGTAGGAGGTCTGTTAGGAAGTTGAGTTAGGCACACAAGCAAAGTAAAGCTGAGGTGAACACAATTAACAATATCAGTGGCCGGTGTGATTGGAAACTCAGAGGCCAAGCACCGTGCTAGAGTTTTAATATCAATGATGTACCCGGCAACTGAGGTGGTGGCTGTCTCTTGATGGAGCAGTTGAGGACCTAGAAACTCAGAGCAGTGGAGCTACAAGGTCAAGGTGATACAGGGATAGCAAGACCAGCCCCTTAGTGAGGTCTACTTGATGCTACGGATAGCACCCTTCTGATTATGGTGTGCTGCCCAGGCTCAGCTGAGCATGTCTCAATGATCAGTGCAGAATTCCAGGGTAGCCGGCCATCCGGCGTGGTGACAGCAACTGTGCCTTCCTGCAAGGCTGACTCTCCAGCTTGTCCCAGCTGAGGGCTGACTTGGCAGCGCCGCATCTGAGATAGTATGGCCTTCAGGTACCACAGTAATAAGATTATTTATTTCCATATTTACAAATACTTAGTATTTGCTATCTATCTCACTGTGGAAGAGTTAACACAAAATCATTATTATATTTAATTCTCAAATTTGTAAGGAAATTAATGCTCTTTCTTGATTGTTTTTTCAAAATGCATTTTAGAGAAGTTAAATAAATTTCCTTCACTATCATATAGCAAGGCTAGGCTTAAAATCCATGGTTTTCTATTTTTTTCCCCACTACCCTACTTTTCTTCAGCAGTAGGAATAATAGTACCAAATAAAAGGAAAAGAAGAAAATAATTCGGAGAAATAACAGCATCTTTCAAAGCCCCATTTATGTTTCATTCATAGAATAACAGCTTCAGAAGAAGAAATAGCCACAATAAATTCAATTTGACTGTACTTTCTAGAAACTAGGCACATTATAATGATATTAATACACTAATAACACTAGAAAATGGGGGGGGGCATTTTCGCATAAGACAAATAGTATCTCGAAGTCCTAGATGGAAATGAATATGCATTGTGTTTAATATTAAGAAGACAGATATAATAGCACTCTCCTGTATTAAAAAGGAGCAGATAATTAGAAGTTCTTACTTGAAATGTAATGATTTTTTCCCTTTTGTTCCCGCGCTGCCACAGCTGTGCCCATTATTGCTGAGTGTCCCATCTGTTATCACTCCTCCCAGGAGTTTGCGGGCAGGACAATACATGTGGCTTCTCTTGCATTCTGAAAGAGGTGTGGGTACTTCTCTGGGTCCTAGGAGTGAACACTCCAAAACTCATTGGTGCCCCCGCAGTCAGGTGTCTGTGTTCTGCTTTTTCATCTGAACAGGTCAAAACTGAGTGCTGTCCCTTCTGGCAGAACCCCCGTCCTCGCTAGTCTATTGGCAGATAAATCCCCAGGAGCCAATGCCTGTATGCATTCTCTCTTCCCCCCAAACTGAATGTGGATGTGGGGGCTGCTACTGGGCACTGTAATTGTGGGGGGCTGATGACCAGAGATGCTGACGATATAAGAAATGTTGAATACAAAAAGAAGGAAGATCTGAGGGTATCCATGGAAAAAGGGAAAGCACCTGATTCATTATGAAGTTCAAGTTTCCCACAGCAGTTGGTGCTTTTGTTCAAAGGTGTCTCCCTTTTGGTTGGGTGCCTTCTTTCCTGGGGAAATTCAGAGTTCACAAAGCAGCGACAGGAGCGGGGCTGTCTCGGGAGGTGAATTTATAACATTTCAGCCTTCTGCCTCAAGTGGTTCTTAGATAGAGACAGACACATCAGATGAAGAAAGGAAACTAAACAATCGAAATTATTTGAATTTTGAAAAGGTTGACAATTGCATATGGTGTTTCAGATGTTTGCAGTTATTGAATAGTTTTCAACCAATGGGAACAATCTTAATGACAAACTTTGCTATTATCTTTGTCCCAATATATATATTTTTTAACTTTCCAAAAGCAACAGATAGGTAGAAATTGCAAATACATAACATTTTTTGACATAATTCCCCAGGGAAATTCCATTCTCTGGTGACTCAGATGCTAATAGAAAAAAAAGAGAATTTGATGCATATGGTGGACTCATTTCTCCAGTTCTACCCTGGAAGCTTTCTGTGCACGAAATCCCTGTCTGATGTGCCACATAGAGGGGCTGGCCCAGCATCCTCTCTTCCTATTCCACATTCATCGGGGAGAGCTGGCCCAGATGGACACATGTACTTATGCCTCATTGATTCAACTCTGAGACACAAGGCAGTGTAATATTATATAAAGAAAAGAAAAAAATGTCTGCAGGTAGATTAGAGAGATGGAAAGTTTTGGGAAACAGAAAATTATTGTCCACTAAGCAGTCAGAAGATTTGGCCTTAATGCTTTGGTGAGCAGGGAGATTTTACCTAGAGGGATGAAGGAGCAGGAACTTCAGAACGGCTTCTGCTGTGGTCCACTGTGAGGTGGGACACCTGAGGGAAATGCCGGACCTCGTAGAGGCCATTGGAGTCAGATGTGGCGTGTTTACAGGGCTCCATGAGCTTCAGAGAGCGGGAGGAAGCCCACTTGGTTTTGGCTGATATGCTGAGAGTTCTGTGGTGCAGCCCAGCTCTCAGTCTGGTCCCCAGGTCCCACATTCTAGCAGGACAATGAGACTTGGCACAGAGAGGAGATGGGCAGCTGTGTTCACAGACAGAGGGCATTGGGGCCCACAGGGCATCCCTGAGTAGGTGGCCGATGGAAGGGAAGGCACGGCCTAGCATCGAAGGAGCAATGCCAAGGTTTGGTCAAGGCAGGGATGGATCTACTAAAAACAAAACTACAACTGGTTGATTTGATCCTATTAATAAAAATAAAACAGTGGCTTTTGTTTTGAGCTGGATCAGAAGACTACTGTGAGAAGAGCTGTAGAAACAGGATTCCTCCAAATAAAGGTGGTAGCTGGAGGCATAGTTTGGGACCAAGGATGGGGGCCAAGGTCAACTCCTCTGTGAGATCCAGTTTAAGGGATGTGAGGAGGAAAAGGAGAGGTGGAGGATGGGGAAGAGCAGTGGCCAGACCGAGGGCAGGGGGCCAGGTGACCATGGTCCTGAACTCAAAGGAGAAGGAACATTTAAGAACGAGGAGAGTAATTATCAACCTCAAATACCATGTGAATGTCAGGGAAGATGAAAAGCTAAGAAAAAGCCGATGCATTTTGGAACTAGGAGTTTGTAGATGATCTGAGTTTAAAACCCTCTGTTCTATTTTTTCTACCTCCCTCCTCTACCCCAACACCCCCCACACATGTTCAGTCTCTCATTGCACAGTGCCGTCCGTGTTTCCAACACAGTCTGCAATTAACTCACTTGAGAGGCGGTGTGGGTCAGTCCCTCTGGTACAAGGATGGCCACGGTTGCTCTGGGTTAACCTTCCGTCCCCACATTTAGGTGCCACCAACCCTTCGAGTGATATTATGATAGCGCTGTTGATGCCTATTTAAAGCGGCTGATTGACAATCTTTTTCCGTGTGATAATTCATTGGCTCACTTCATTCGCAGCTCCTCTAGCTTAGCTGGTGTCAGAAAATCCCTAGCTCAGGGATTTGTTCCATTTCAAAAGTTACTGTGCAAGGTGTTTGCTGGTTCTGAGCTTCTTTTGGAAATGAGCCGTGCTGGAAAGCTTGAAGAAAAAGCAGGGGAAGAGAACGCACACTGGGAAGAGACTCCTGCGAGGGTCCAGGCGCTGAGATGAAGAACACCTGGTGTGTGCAGGTAAATCTAAGGGAGGAGAGAAGTTTGACCGTTTTTGAGATGAAAGAGAAGAAGGATGAAGTGTGTGTGTGTGTGTGTGTGTGTGTGTGTTGGGGGAGGTGAGAAGAAGTGAATGTCTGACACAGAAATGCATAAATCACAACAAAAGTACCTCCTCTGGGCAGACCGACCACCAAAGGACTCCCTCCGCCATCAGGCAAACTGCACAAACAGTGGGAGGGGGCCCTGGGCCTCAGCCCAGACTGGGTTTCAGCTCCTGTGCGGCCCCTCGGACACTGACCTGCATGCACAGGCCACCCACCTGTATGCAGAAGCTCTCCTCCATAGCTCTTTTTTATGTTTGAGACGAACACCGTGAATCAGCTACTCAGAGTAAAGAGACTGACAAGAGAAGATTGGAGGGAAATGGTGTGTAGTTAAAATAGCCCCTGAGTCAAACATGGAAAGGGGTCTTTATTGGGGGGATGCAAAGGAAATAACGGCCACTTCTGAGTTTGGAAGGAAGGGGATCTTGTGACCGCATGTGTGTCTGTTTTCTGTATGGCCAGGCATTTGAGAGGTCAGGCAAACAGTGGGTGATGAAACCATGCACGTGAAGGCATGCTTGAGGGGGCCCTTGTGAAAGAGGTAAGAATGTTGGCAAGAGGGTGGTTCACAGGGGGAACTGGGAGGTACATGTTGGGTGTCACAAAGGGAGGGCAGAAGACCGGCTAGACTGCAATCGTGGAAGGGGCAGGCTGAGAAGTGATGGGCCCGGGGAGCAGACACTGTGGCTGTAAGAGGTGAGCACTGGGCATTCAGAGTTTGTGAATGGAGCACAGCCTGGGCTTTGGTATTCCAGGTGGGGGTCAAGTTTTGGGCAGTGACCACGGGACACCAGCTGTGTCCTGAGTCTGAGGACCGCGGCAGTGGAGGCACTCCTGGGACCACACACAATCACATCATTTGGGTGATTGCTTTGCATGGATGCCATCACCTTCCGTCACAATTGCGGATGGTAAAGTAGAGAGAGGGCTGAATGGGGGTGCGAGGGTGGGGGGTGGGAGTCTGGACGCATGTCTTCGTGTCGTGGATCTCAGCGCAGGGGAGAGGAGGTTCCTCGGGAGAAGTGGAGGTGGAGGTCACAGCTTCCCACTTGTTTATTGGCTCTGAGAAAGGGAGCAGGTGCTCCCCTGCTCTGGGCAACCAGCCTACTCAGGGGAAAGGTGGGCCAGGGCAGTAAGGGGGAGGGGTGAGCTCTCCTAAGGGCCTGGGGACACAGTGCCTTCCCTGAGAACCAAGTCCGGCAGAGCTTGTTCATCTTTGAAGGAGCTCTGCTCCTCTGCCTTCCCAGCACATCTGGAGCAGAACTGAATTTTTTTTTTAATGCATCTTTCTTCCCTTTGACTGAGAACATTCTCCCAGATTTCCAGGGAAAAACTTGCAGCCCTCCAGGTTTCCAGTTATTGCTAAGTGTGGCGTTGTTTCAAAGAGAACTGTGGCTACAGTAACAGGTGTCCATCAGGAGCCCAGGCATATTGCTTAGAAGCTGACATTTACTCAGGGCTCACAAGCGACCCTGGGCACAGCTGCCTGGGTGCTCCGGGTCCCATGCTGGGGGACAGGGACGAGTAGCTACTGTTCCTTGCTTCTGCCGTGGATAAAAAACACTTGTAAAACCTGCATTACCTATTTTTGATGGTTTTAAAATCAATGCATACAGTCAGGGCCCTTTAAAATGTCTAAATGGAGTAACCAGGATGGAGACCGTGCTAGTCAGTGACAGCAACTGCATTTTCAGTTCCAAACAGGAGGGAACAGAATGAGGTAGAATTAATGAAGAGTGTCCATGGGGCTCACATCTAGAATTCTGGAGTTTCTTATGGGAAACGTGAGAGGGGACGTGGGAGGAAAGGCATGAGTTCTCTGGGAAAGAGCCTTCTGCAGAAAGGAAGGGCTTAGGCTGCAACTGTGCTTACTTCCCCAGTGAAATATTTAGAACGGCAATAACTAAAGAGGTGCACGTTTTGCTCTGTTTTGTCTAAATCCAGCTTCAATTCGGACTAACCCAGAGGACGTTTTGCTGCAGCTTGAAAGCTGGTGAGGAGCAAACGAGATGAGGGAGTGACAAAGGAGCACGGCCCAGGTCTCGGAGAGGCACACCACGAAGCGGAGCCGTCCCGGTGGCTTCCTGCAACCCTCACAGCTGGCATGGGCGGCTCCCTTCGCTGACATCTGCAACAAGAAATAATTTAGAAAACAAAAACCCAACAGACTGTGTTTCTAGCACTACTTTCTAATGATCAAGTGGATTCCAGAGGGAAGACAGAGGGATTTAAAAACTGAACGTGGCAGCCTCTATAACATGAGAAGTAGGAGGGGGGGACCCCTGAAAAGCCCGAATTTATTTATAAAAAATTGTGTATCGATTCTTACGTGTTGAGACTTCAGTCACCTTCAAAGTACTTTCCACTTGAGGTGATATGCCTATAGAGACGTTTTCTCCACTGCTCAAAACAGTTTTTGACTCATCGATTTTGATGCCTTTGAGTGCTTCTGCTGTTTTTTTTGTTTCATCTCTTCCACATCAGCAAAATGTTTCCCGTCGAGGACTTTTTTCATCTGGGGAAACAAAAGAAAAAGTCACTCGGCGGTGGGGGTGAGATTGGGTGAATAGGGAGGATGGGACACGTTTCATGCCGGTTTTGGTCAAAAACTACTGAACACTCAACCAGGTGCAGACAGGTGTGCACGTCAAAAGCATCGAAGGAGTCTTCAAAAAAAATTCACCGAAGCTGAACACAGCCTCTCACAACAACGCCATCTGGTCACACTGATACAGGTGGGGTCCTAGAACACTCGCCTAGCAGGGGAAGCCTGCACTGCAAGGGGCCCACCCTCCAGAAGATGATTCCATTTTTTGGGGGATCCCTCCTCATATAAACTTCCTCTGCAGGCGTTTGCAGGCAAGAAACAATGCCGCACCGTGCTGGTCAGGTTTTGGGGTGGAAAGATGAGGCTTTTCTAGAGGAACTGCTCAGCAGGCACATCTGTTTCTGGGTTTCTGACTCCTGGCTTCTCCTGTGAACTGCATCTGTTCACCCCTTTGCAGCTGGCTCATCCAAAGTTCAAATTCAGCCTTGGCTCGGTAAAATAGCACTTTCCTGATTCTTGACTAATCCTGACTCTGTTTGGCTGCCTTTTTCGAGCTAACTTAGTCACCATGATTCTTTGTGCTTAAGGAGGCGCTCACTTCTTTCTGCATCCATGATTGCCTCAAAAACAAGAGCTCGGCACATGTCATTTTATAAACGGGGTAGGTTTCCCTCTCAGACGCGTTATGTTCCCCTTCGTCACAGTGGACATTGCCTGTCAGTTCCTGTCCGTCCCCGGAGCCCAGGGAGCTCCCTTTGCCCTGCAATTTGTCCCTGTCACTCTGGCACTTCCCTGCCTCCGAGATCCACAAAGTCCAGGTGATTCCACGGTATGTGCCCTTCACGTCCCATCTATACACTGGTGCTCTGAGGGCTACCAGCTCTGCATGAGGGACCACCCTGTTCCCTTGCATTGATCCTATTTTTCTAAGAAATATTTATTAAAAATGTAAAAAAAAAAAGCATGATAGGCTAGAATAGCGTGTAGTGAGGAGGGGATGGTGGGAACTATAATCACCAAGCTGGGGAATCTATAGGTTGAGCCTTTTGAAAGAGAACCCAAGCACATACACAAAGTGTACTGTTTGCTGTGGTGCTGGGACCACACAACTGAGTCACATCACAGACGGTGTGTCCCAGAGCAGGCCACCGTTAGCTTCACCCCATTCCATGTGAGTGGCATGATCGGGAATATCAGTGATGCCCCTCCTGGACCGTTAATGTCTGGTCTCCAGGATGGTACATGGAGTAGAGGAAACCTTACAGAAGAGGCTTCAAAATTTGGGGGTTGCTGCACCCCCTCCTCCAGGCACAGGAACAGTGCAGACAGAGGGGGTGTGATGAGCAATGGAGTGAAGGAAGAATTGAATTCGTGGTCCAGCGAGGGCTGTGTCGTCCAAGACCAAGAACGTGGCTAGTCCAAACTGAGATGCGCCGCACTTGTAAAATGTATACTGGATAGAAGGTATAGTTCAAACCGAAAGAGGGAATGAAGCATGTCATTAATATTCTACTATTTTGGATATATTGGGGTACATAATGTTATGATTGAAATTCATTTCATCTGCTTTCTTCTCACTGTTTTTCAATGGGTGACTGTACAATTTAAAATGACATCTGCGGCTCATGTTGTATGTCCATTGGACAGAGGGGGACTAGAAGTAATCTTAGACAGAGAGGAGTTAAAGTCAGCACCTCAAGGGCACTGAATGCCTGACTAAGTGATTCACGTAATATTTGCCAGGTGGTGGGAGTTCATTGATTTTTGACTAGAGGAATAAAATGAAATACCAGGGGGAGATTAATTTAGTGGCAGGGGCATATATCAATTTCCTGTTTCTAATTCAGGATAAAACATGGCTCCAAACCTTAATGATAATTCATTTTCAAGCTTTCCAATTGGAGCTTTGCCAAAGGGAAAAAATGATTTGTGTCCCCAGGCTTATTTACTCATTTTCAGATAGGTCCTAGGCAGATGAATGCCCCATATTTTCCGTAATAGAAAACTTGTTACCTGTCCCCAAATCACTGAGGTTGGCATCTTCTTGATAAATTTTTTTGACGGTGGAGAAGGAAGGTGAATCTTACGGTCTTACCGCTCATGGGGCTGGCTCTGCAGCCTTTCTCACTACGCACAGTAGGCACGCAGCCCTTCTCGCTACGCACAGTAGGCACAGAGAAAATGTGTGAAGGAGAGTGTGCCACAGTCATGGTCTCTGAAATAGTATTACCTCATATTTTTAATGCTTCCAGAATTCATGCCTTGATCTCTCCGTACTTTGAATTCCTAGATGTGGGTGTTCTTTCAAATGAGATACCATCTCTCCCCCCCCAATTATTTTATCAAAGTAAATATGCAGCTGATAAATTGACATGTGAAGATTTGCTAAGCTTAGTCCAACTGTACTGTTTTCAATTTAAATAAGTGACTGAGTCATTTTAATCACTCTTTGCCATTTAGTTCTATGCTCTCATTAAAACGAAAATCATTTCTGCATGGATCATAGAATTCTGTGCCTGCAGAATCCACTCAATGGGAACAAAACTTAGCTGTCATCATGTCCCTTCCAATTTTTTCCAGATGAGAACTAGAACAAACTTGACAAGTTCCAGAACAATACCAACGTGGTTTTTATCACAGTTTTGTTAAGATTGTAGCCTTTTAAATCTTTATAGTTATGGAAAGATCTCATTTTGAAACCTGGTACTTGAATTCACTTAGTCTACTTTATTTCCCTCAGTAATACTGTGTGATTTTTTCATACGATATACCTATTTCTTATTGAATTATATTTGTATGCACTTCATATTTTCCAAACTATTTGAAAGGCTTTTTATATATGGAAATGCATAGTGCTGTAATGAAGAGCAGTCACATTAATAGTTACTTTATATATGACTTCATTACTGAACTCTCATTATTTCTGAGAGCTTTTCTGTTTGTTCTTTTAGTGCGTCCCATAATTCTATAAGTAATCATGATGGTTTATTCTTCCCAATATTTAAGTCTCTCATTATTCACATTGACTTCTAAACAGACAGGCATCCACAGCGGTATTAGCCAACAGTGACGGTAAAAATCACTGAGGTATTTTCTAAGATTTGTGGACAATACTCTGTTAATTATGATCTGTGTTGTTTTTATTTGATTTTTCTCTATCATCTTAGAGTTGTATGAATTTATTACTAGTAGAGTAACAATAACTGCAAGTAACAGACAGAATCTTATGAGAAGTCTTTCAGAATTATTCAAAACTGTCATATGCTTTTTCTCTCTTTAACTATTAGTATGATGATTCATATTATTATATTTCTGCTAATATTAAATTGTTCTTAAATTATTGTATCATGTTCACAATACATTGCTATTTTAACATAATGCTAAAATCAATCTATTCAAATTCTGGTCAGGATGCCTGCATACACATTTGAAGATATTGTGTTCTTTGAGTTGCTTTGACTAGATTTGATGTTAGCCTTTTGTTGGATTTTTAAGAGAGAATAGAAAATATTTAATTGTTATTTTTAATTCCCTTTCATGATTTGGAATGAGAATTTTCTGTTCTTTATAAATCTGAGAGAACTTGTCTTTAACTTCACTATAGACTTAATGCCTTCTTGTCATGTTCAAGTACAATTTTTTATTAGTAAAATTTGCATTATATTGTCCATTAAAAATAGAATTTGATTTATTTTTAATTTTTTTAATTTTAAAAGTCATTAATTTCTTATTTTTCTCTATTTTACTTTGTTTATTATGGCTGCATATTATTCTATTTTTATAATATATAATTTTCTTGTTTTTGTAGCTTTTCGAGGTAAAATTGATACACAACAAACTGCATCTATGTAACATACACAATTTCCTGAATTTAGACATGGGCATACACCTGTGATATCATCACTGTAATGAAGTAATAAACATACCTAACACCTCCAAAGGTTCCGTGTGTGTGAGAATACCTGACCCAGCCCTGCGCTTCTAACAAGTGCCCGACACCACAGTGTTAACTACAAGTACTATGTTTGTGGTACTGCGAACCTTTTCATCTGGCACAGCTGTAACTTTATTCCCGTGGAACACAACTACCCATTTCCCCCTTCCCCGTAGCCTGGCACCAGCCATTCTAGGTTCCTCTCTGTAAGTCGGACAATGTTAGACACCTCCTGTGAGTGGCATCCCTGCCTGTCTGTCCTATGGGACTGACTGACTTCACAGGGCAGAAAGCCCTCCAGGCCCACTGATGTGATGCCCATCCGGAGCTAGTCCATCCAACCTGGTCCTGCAATCTTGGATCAGTAGCCAGGGGTTTTGTCTCAGGCAGGGCTGGTACTTTTTTTATTGTTTGCATTGAAAATATATAAAACATAGCAATGGAATTTTTCATCATTTGATGTACAATAAAAAGATACTAAAGAAAAAGAAGAGAAGAATCATCGGATGCACAGAAGAAAGCAGAGGTGAAGATGAGCAAGAAGCCATTGGAGTTGTTCACGGCCCACTGGTTGCCAGGGTCCTGAGACATACATTTTCTTATAATAAACCCATTAATTTTGCAAATGTGAGGCTGAATTGGGTTAAGAAAGAGTCCAAACATATGCACCATATGTAATCTCTACCTACTTAACATCAGATTCTGCTGTGATCTGGCTTCCAAGACCCTCCTTTTAGCTTGGATACCTGCTCTCCCTGCTCTGAAACTTTCTGGCAACTGAAGGATCCGTGAAACCATTAACACAGTGAAACACCATAACTCACTGTGAAATATCACTCTAAGGCTTTAGCCGTTGTGATCATTCATAAAGTAATTACATCCATAAAACGTCAACACCTCCCTGAAGACTATTGCAGCGCACCAAGATTGATGTGTTTCCCACATCACATGAGTCAAGTTAACCCACCTACCGCACACAATAAGTCCAGAGGGGCCAAGGGATGGAACGAGGCTTCAAACCACTCCAGAGTTCTATTAGCCTTTCAGCTAGCCACCCCTAAAAGATTCATATGCAATGAATGGGACCACCTGCATTGGTGCAATGGTGGTTCATCGCTTGTGGGTGGGAATGTACCTTAGGACACTTAGGAAAGTGTGGACGGAGATTTCTGGCTCCTGGACTAAACTTTTCGGTCTGAGAAGAAGATGCTCAAGTCTGCACTCCTTGAATTTATTTTATTCTCCTATCTCACCATCTGCTCATGACAAGAGAGATGTTATCTGTGTAATTGTTTTGTTTAATTCTTAAGCTACATTGCTTCTCCCTTCTTCATCTATTGTTCCTAAATATTTTGGAATTGCAAACTTCTTGTAATTTACTTAAATAAATGTTAAGTTAAAACTATTTTCAGTCACCACATCCTAATCTGGAAGTTGGAAAACTTAGGTTTACCATACAGAACTATCAAGAGGATTGAATGAGCTTATTATGTAAATACAGTTGTCAAATTCTGTGCATGTGTTTCTTTCTCCTTTCATTGGTGGGGAGCCTTCCTCAACCACTGGGCACGTCAATTCCAGGCCAATTTTCTTGGTTGGTCCTGTGGACCCAAAGTTGCCACGGCCCAGCTGGCACTTACTTCCAACAGTCCCTGAAGAGGCACATGTGTTGACACAACACATTTGGATTTAGTTAAAGGGCAAAGGGTAGGTTCTGTGTGGGTACCAGTAGAGGTCAGACTAGTAGTCAGCAACACCTTATTTCAGTTAACACTAGTGGAGGGTTGACTTGACTCTTCTGAAATTTTTTCACCTTTTGCCTTGGGGCCTTGGGGGAACTTGAGGTTGAGGTTCATGTCTTACTTAAAGCTTTGCTTAAAGCTCAGTTGCGGAGAGGAGTGAATTTGTGCTTTGGGGCTCCATATGATTTTACTTAATTGCAGGTGTCTCTTGTCATGAGGACTTCTCTCCCGGAACTACGTACATTCTTGCCCTTTTCTCAGATCTCAGTTGATCACAAAGGTTTAGATGGTAATTACTGAAGACTCCTTCTGAGGTGAATCTAGACTTGGAAAACTTATCACTACACTGGAGAAACCTATTTACCATCTGAAGAACCTCGAACCCATTCTGCACACGCCTTCTCGGCAAGGCTTCCTGGTTTCTGCTCAATTCCCAAGTGAGGAAGGCAGGGGGAAAGGAAATCGACCCTCTTGGTGAGGCTGGTGGAGGGGACCCTCCCTGCAGCCTGGGGTCACAATAGCTGCCACTATTACCCTGGTCGGAGGAGGAGCACTTGGCTTGGGTTGTGTCTTGTTTACTGAATGACAATTGGTGGCTTAGCAAAGATTCCCAGGGGTCAGGCATTTAAAACAACAATTTGAGCATTGCATTATTACAACGGTTATTGATCCCCCACTTAATGTTTATATAACATTGGCCAAGCCTTTTGCCCTTTACACAGCATAGAGTTTGACAGTGCCACT
Organism: Macrotus californicus; assembly: GCA_007922815.1. NCBI lineage: Eukaryota > Metazoa > Chordata > Mammalia > Chiroptera > Phyllostomidae > Macrotus > Macrotus californicus. Next base: position 14,435 of record VMDR010010456.1, on the reverse strand, counting down.
TGCTGTATTCTCTAAATAAAGACCTATTCTCTAAATAGAAATGCAACTGGATTTTAACCTGAAGGTCAATCTCATTGTTGAGGCAGAATTATAAATGAGGCCATCTTAAAAGAGAAAATAATCAACTATTAATTATTTAAAGTGCTTAATGATGCATGAAATGTGCTACTTTTCCAAGTGCACTTCTGGTTAAATATGCACAGATGATAAAAGCCCTGGTATCTAAATCAGCAATTAATTTAAAATCAAATGATATTTGAAATTCAGCACTTCACATTTCTATTTTTTAAAACCTAAAGATTTAGAGGAATAGATGCTTTGCCTTCACATTTATTTATAGTCACAAATTTCAATAAAATGCACCTGTTTATTTTAGAAAAACCCCCCAGCATATTCTTGCAAAAGCTTTAGAAATCCAAAGTAAATTTAAGTCAATATCATTTGAAAGCAACTGAATTAGATTTTGGAATGTTATGTTCAAATTTCTTCAGTAACAAGATTAGAATAAATGCTAGTAAAGTATGAAAAAAGGATGAGGTCACTATGTCTAAATATTGTACCCAATGTAGGTTAAAAAAAGTAGACATTTGAAAAACACAATTAACCTTTGAAAAGAGAAAAAAAAAAGCCACATCCACATTAGGGAACAAGCTAACTTAACTAATCAAAATTTATAGCACTGTAATGTTTGCAAAGAAAAATTCTCTCTCATTTGAAATGTCAGAGTAATCTCAGATCTCCTGTTAAGCAATTTGTTAAACTCTAAATGGGAATAAATATTACATTCAATAATTGAAAAAGCTCAAGGAGAATGAGATTGTTGAAGTGTGTTTTCAAAGTGTTTCTCTTTCAATTTCCAACATCTGTTTATTTGCTGATTAAATTATTTATTCATCCTTTTAATCACTCTTTCAGCAAATTGAATCTCTTCAAGGTACAGAGGCATCGAACTAGACTCTATGACGTTAACAATAAGCAAATGAGATCTCTGTCATCAAGGCCCTCCCAATCTTGAAAGTAACACTCATAAGAAAATCGTTCAGATGATATGATAATTGCATTGGTAGATCATGTAGCACTGACTACGCGTTTCATCCCTCTCCCAGTTACCCATTCTTCGGTTAACATAAGCCCACTTTTATTCTGGTACCAAATAAAGGCTATGTTTTCCCAGCCCCATTTGTTACTAGGTGCGGCTGTGAAGGAGGTGATGCTGGACACAGGTAAGGGCAAAGGTGTAGGAATTCTGGGAAACCATCGGGGAGGAGTCAGACCACATCCTTCCCGTGGAGTAGAATGCAGTCGTGACGGCTGGGCCCTCCCTGCTGTCCCACAGTGGGAAGTGACCTTGAAGACAAATGTCATGTTCTGGGATGATGGAGCTGAAATAAGGAAGGGATCTGAGGCAGACCACATCTGTACCCATTCTGTGAACTGGAGAAATACGCTCCCGCTTTACGGTCAGGTGTCGTGTTGGAGAAAAGTGAACCCAGCCTGGAGGTTCACTGATCATAAGCTGGTATTTTATAACCGACCACATGATTCACTCAATGTGATTCTAGTGCCTAGGAGATTTCATGGAAAAGAAAATGGTCTCTGCCCACCTTCTATGTCAAAGACAACAAAGAAATGCAGGTAATAACAGCAAAACAAACAAACAAGCCAAAAACCGTACACCGAGTCAGAGACATGCTCTTAAGAAATTCTAGTGGTGGCCCCAAACCGAGAGCAACAACTCAGAGGAGGACATCGGGTGAGGTTTCACCAGGGAGTTGTGACTGCAGAATTTTGATGAAAGGGTATTTTGGAGACTGTGCTCCTGGAGAGGACAAATCTAGGCAGCGGGATAGAGAGGAGCGGTACCAGGTGGTGGTGTTACTTTCTGCTTGCTAGAGAGGGCCCTGGGGGCTGTGCTGGGAGCTGGGAGAGAGGCTGGAGTGGGAACAGCAAGGTACAGAGGGCTGCGTTCTGAGAGGTGCTGTTCTGTCATCTGTGAACTCGTGCTACCGGAAGTTCACGTACGTGCATGGAAAAGTTGGCATAAACGTGAAGTTAGAAGATGATTATTGAGATTTTCAGAATTAAATATGCCTTTAAAAACACCCTGAAGGATTTTCATTTTTCCTGAAATATCGAGAAGCTTTTCAGTTCCATAAAATAACAACAGATGTTCTCATGGTGTGCAACCTGTGCGAGGCACTGCCAAACCCTTTGCACTGAGCAGTTCATTCAATCCTAAAAACCATGCTGTAGGCAGCAGGCTTGGTGCTGGTGTGCACCCCATTTCACAGATGAGGAAACTGAGGCTCAGGGAAGATAGGTCTCTTGGCCAAGGGCACATGGCTAGAAAGTGGAAGAGCCAGGATTTGGATCTTTAGCACCGTGAAAACTGGTCAAACTATAAAATAGAGTCTTTCCCTTTAGATTAGATCATAGTCAAGGAAGAAGAACTTACATTTATACAGTGCTTGGGGTTTTGGAAGACCAAGGTTATAAGTAATTTTCATTACCACCTGTGGCTTCACTCGTTCTACTACTTTTCCACAAAGAGACTGAGACACATGTGTCGGGACTTGAGCCCCAGGTGTCCGACTTCCCTTTCTACCCTCAGCACGTGCTCAGCCAGCTGAGCTGTCAGGTTGCTTCATTGCTAACTCTGAGGCTTCAACTACTTGTTCAGTTCTATCAGGGACTATTCTCTTCCCAGAATAGCCACGTTATGTGTTAAGGGATCACAACTCCCAGGCATGGTCTCAAAACAGGAGCCTCAGGTGTGGTCCTCCCCACAGAAGGCAGAAATGGACCCCTGCCAGGGACCCACTTTGGGAAGGTTCCAAGCAGTGATCCCCCAGGACGAGGCCTCTGGGTGCATTTTGTCCTGCACAGCTGGGCCCTACACAAGGGTTTCCAGCCAGGCCCTTCCTTCCCAGGCTCTGCCAGAGGCCGCTCTCTCTTCCCAGTAACCCTTTGGAATTCTTTGTGAGTTGAAAGGACCTGGGGGTTCTGACCATCTGTTATGTTAGGAGGCATCTGTGCTTGCAAAATAACTACTGCCTATCTTACTATTTGAAAATAGCTGATTTTGGAGGTGCAAGTAGAGATTTTCCACTGCATTATTAAACCACTCTGGGAAGGAAAATTCATTCATCATTTATCAGTTAGAGGCAAATCACTTAATATTTAATATTATTTAAAGGGAAGTATTTAAGCATAGATCCCCCCCACCCCCGATGTTTACGCTGGTGTTGAAGCAGTTCCCTAGTTGGTGACTAGTTTTTCTTACATGCCTGAGTCTGTGTGAGCCTCTGAGGACTGGTCGCTTTTCATCAAAATGGGGAATGTTGGCTGGGCACTTGGACTCTCCCATGAGGTCAAAACTGCTCATTCTGTGGAAAGAGGACTTGGGCACAGGAGGGTGTGTGGCAGTGGCGGGGCTAGTGGGAACTGTGGGATTTCAGAGCAAAGCATCAGGGCTCCTACATATCTGTCACCTCCCAGCTTCTTAGAAGAGCAAATAAATGGGACTTTGGAGCTGCCATTGCAGCCCTAATCTCTGGGGCTGGTTGGACGATTATTTTTTGTTTATTCCACAGATATTATGGGGTGCCAACAATCTGTCAGGAACCATCCTAGGCACTGAGAATACAGGGGCGCACAAGTGCAGTGAGCCTCCATCTCATCTTTGAAGGCATGAAGACATAATCCCAGAGTAGACCAGTAGTGGGAGGGAAGAGACACCTAGGATGTAATAGAAGGTGACTTGTGGCAGGAAAGAGGTGGGGGCAGCTGGGTTTCCTCAGGGAACGTGGCTGAGGGGAGGGGCGTGTGCTTTCTCTTTAAGAAGGAGGTTCATCCCCTGCATGTGAGTGTGAACAGGGAGGAAGAGACAGGAAGCACAGAAGCATGTACCCAGGGCTGTGTGTCCAGCTCCTGTAAGGTACACACACACACACACACACACACACACACACACGAGAGCAGAGCAGGATGCTCAGGCGCTGTGGCTGGTACCCATGAAGGGATGGAGTGAGTGGCTGGCAGCCTGGGTTTGTGTGGATCTGCCCAGTGTACATGGGGGTGGTCACAGGAACGACAACAGCAACAGAAGCCTGAGTGAGCTTGCAGAGCTGCTTGGTAGGTGCTCACTGCTCAGCCCTGCACCACCTGCATCACATTTGACTCCCGTAATAACCCATGGAGGCTCCATTTTTGCGAAACCAAGATGTTCTCACTTCCTTTCTGAAAAGAGAGGTAGCAGGAGATCAGTTGCCCTGTTTTCAGTTGGCCACCGAAGCTGCAAGGACCCCTGTCCTGTTGTCTCTGGACAACATCCTGCAAGTGCTGGGGACACTGTTTCCTGTCTGCTTGTAGGGCAAACCCCTCACCCCTCACAGCAACCAGAGGTGCTTGCCCCTCACCCAAGTGACCAGCTGAGGGCTGCAGACAAGCTCCACAGGACACCATGGTTCCTTCTGCAGAAGCATCCTTCGTTGGGTGTTAAGACACCTACTGGGTTGACCCTAAGACAGTGAGAACTCAAAGTCCTCCTGTGGACTGCTGGTTTGAGCCTCTGTGCACATGCTGCACTGCCTGCCAGGGTACCACACCTCACCTTGCAGGTGTGTGGCCAAGGTGTCCACTCACCTGAGCTGATACAGGTAACTACACAATTCTGTTAGACCAGCTGTATCACCCAGAGAAGACCAGTGCACCCCAGGGTCCACTTCTATCTCTCTTTTGCTGTACAATGTGCTCCTTGGTCTGGTGCACCATGGTGTGGAGGTGCCATATTAGAATGTGCAGTCCCTATGTCCTCACATCCTTTTTGCCATGTTCTGTGCCTTAGAATCTAGTTCCTAATTCCAGCCCCCAGCCAATGATGAAGTATTCCATGAGAGCAAAACCACCAGGGGGCAGATATCTGAGGGCATCTTAGACCCTTCCGCGCTTGGCCACTTCCACTTCTGTTGACCCTCAGATACTCCTCTGCTGGAAGCAAAGCAGGAGGATTGCTGTGCCCTGCTCCAGCCCAACCATCTCTTCCTTCACCACCCATCCAGGGGCCGCCTCCAGCACTCACTTCCAAGGAAGCTCCCAAAGCTCTCCTCCTGCCGCCACTCCCAGAAGTATTCTCATGGAATTTTATTTACCCCTTCTTCATTAATTTTTCATACTCTCTGTTTATTTATTCAAATACATCCATAAATATCCAATGTTAGGCTGTCAATTATTTGAACTCAAGGGCAGTATAGACAGAGACCCAGACTGGATTATGGAAAGCATTGTAAATTTAAAAGATTTGGACCCTCTCTGAGTCCTATCAGGTCCCGCTATAGCTGTGCTGTTTATTCCAAGGGAGCTTCCCGTCTGAGTTGCCCATACTTTCTCAATTCATATTGCTTTTTCTACCTAGTCCAGTCACTTCCATTTAGCTGAGAATCATTTTCATCAAATTGCAGTGGCTTTTATTTTCCTAAGCTACTTCTTATCAGCCTCTGAAGCAATGTCCCATTCTGTCTGTGCTGAAGCACAGGCTGGTTTGGCCTCTGGAACACCATGTCCTCTCCTGGGCTTCCTCCTGCCAAAAGAGACATTCCTCTCCCAGTGTCCTTTGTGGCTTCTCGGAGGTCCAGAAGAAATGTGGGGACACCCCAGGGATCAGTTCAAGATCTTCTTCCTTACCAGAGCCTCACTCTTTCCTCAGTTGATTTTGTCCAATCAGGTGACCCTAAGTGATGGAGACAGAGGACCACATTATTGCAAACTACCTCTACCCACACCACCTCAGCACAGCCTAGGAAACCCTTCTGAGGTGGGAGCCACCACCTGGGCTTCCTCTGGGGACAGGGCCCTCTTTAACTCAGAAAGCCACTCTCTCTGTGTGTTAGGAGTTCAAATTCCAACCTGATGGCAGACCCAGCTAGGTCTCGCTGGAGAAATAAACCACACGTGGTCCTTGCCTCTCTCAGCTTTACCAACAGCATCAGATGTTTGTCCTGGTGGGTTTGTCCTGGAATGTTTCTTCAAGGACCATCTCCCACACAATGGGTTTCGAGTTCCCTCTGACAATAGCCTGTCCCCTTGAAAGAGTCCCACATGTTACATATCCTAAAAAATCTGCTTCAGACACATGACTGGACTTTCTAAATAATGCAAATGAAATGAAGTGCTCATTGCGTTTATGACATTTTCCTATCTTCTAAATGGCGTGTGACTACCGGAGAATAGCTGACTACTTGCTGCCCTGCGCAGAAATGTAACTGGCAGCCGACCTCACACTCGGGTTTATTAAGCAGATTACCACTGCAATTTAAGGCTAACTATTAGCATGTGTTTAGGTAAAACTGCTCTGCTTCACAGCATTAAGCAAAAGGAATGGATTCATAATTGCAAAGTAAGCTCTGGCTTAAGAAATTCTTTATTTTAATAAAATATATCGATGGCTACACACAGACAAGAGTTTTTTTTAGGAAATAGGTAAAACAGCATTTTATAGATTCTTGTTGCTAATTTAATAAATTATTTTAAGCATATTCTGTCTCAGAATTCTTCAAGGATTTAGTGCATGCTTATCTTGCTTCTATGAAAGAGAACCTGTTTAGGGCCGTCAGGGAATGGATCCCAAGGTCAAAAAACAGTGAGAGAATTGTGACAGCAATATTCTTTGGCCTCTGTGGGCACCCAGCGGGCCCGTGTCACCTGTGAGTGGTGCTGCTGGGGCCCTGGGAGGAGCGATTCCAGGTGCTTTGCTCAGTAACCAGTGGGAGCCCCAGCTGAAGCGAGCCCTTGAAAGGGGCAGTGTAAATAGAGCTTGTGGGTTACTGTTTCTGTAGACAGGTTTTAGCTGTGACTAGGAAGCATTCTAGAACATGGTGGCATTTGGAAGTAGACAGGGGGTTGATCTTAGCACTTTAACATTTGACTATTTTGCCATATTATAAATTTCACTGAACCAAAATGCCCTCTGCTATGAAATAGAGACGCTGCATTCCTACCTTATGAGGGGCAGGACCGGAGCCTCGGAAGAAAAGAAAATGCTCTCCCAGGGCTCACTCTGTGCCCCGGTAGTCACAGGAAACCTGCCAAATCAGAAGTGAGCCAGCAGAGGGGACAAAGGGTGGGACTCACAGCCATAAACAAGCTGAAGCCAAGGCCACTGCTTTGAGCAACTCGCTGTAACAGCCAAGCAAGCAAAACATAACCAGAGACGCTGAAATTAAGAACAGACTGACAGTAATGAGAGGGGAGGTGGGAGGGGATAATGGGGGGAAACAGGGGAGGGTTTTCAGGAACATCTATCTATAAAGGACACATGGACAAAACCAAAGTCAGTAGGATCAAGGGTGGGAAGTGGAGAAGCCTCGAGTGGGGGGATGAGTGTGTGTGGGGGAAATAGAGACAACTATACTTGAACAATAAAAAAAGTAAAAAAAAAAATGGAATGAAATGAAAAAAAGAAAAAAGTAAATGAAGAAAAAAGAGAATAGATTACTATGTCTCAAAGTCTTCCTTTTTTTGTTATTCCTATGCAAGTATTTATTTATTTGTTTATTTTACTATACTATATTTTATTGAATTTATTGGGGTGACACTGGTTAATGAAATTACATAGGTTTTAAGTGTATAATTCTATAACACATAATCTGTATATCGTATTGTGTGTTCGCCATCCCAAGTGAAGGCTGCTTCCGTCACCTTTTATCTCCCCACCACTGATCTACCCCACTTCCCCACTCCATTTCCTTCTGGTAATCACCATGCTGCTGTGTGTGTCTATGAGGTTGTTGTTGTTTTCTCTTAATTCCTTCACCTTTTGCATCCAGACCCCCAACCCCCTCCCCTCTCACAGCTGTCAGTTTGTTCTCTGTATCTATGAATCTGTTTCTTTTTTTCCTTTAAATATATTTTATTGATTATGCTATTACAGTTGTCCCATTTTCCCCCCTTTATTCTCCTCTGCCCTGCATCTCCCCTCCCACCTGTGCTCCACCTCACCTCCAGTTTATGTCCATGGCTCGTACATATAAGTTCTCTGGCTTCTACATTTCCTATACTATTCTTAACCTCCCCTGTCTATTTTGTATCTACCATTTATGCTTCTTATTCCCTGTACCTTTCCCTTCATTCTCCCCACCCACTCCCCACTGATAACCCTCCATGTGATCTTCATTTCTGTGATTCTGTTCCTGTTCTAGTTGTTTGCTTAGTTTGTTTTTGTTTTTGTATTTTTAGGTTTGGTTGTTGATAGCTGTGTTTGTTGTCGTTTTACTGTTCATAGTTTTGATCGTCTTCTTTTTCTTAGATAAATCCCTTTAACATTTCATATAATAATGGATTGGTGATGATGAACTTTTTTAATTTGACCTTATCTGGGAAGCACTTTTCTGCCCTTCCATTCTAAATGATAGCTTTATTGGATAGAGTAATCTTGGATTTAGGTCCTTGCCTTTCATGACTTTGAATACTTTTTTCCAGCCCCTTCTTGCCTATAAGGTTTCTTTTGAGAAATTAGCTGATTGTCTTATGGGAACTCCTTTGTAGGTAACTGTCTCCTTTTCTCTTGCTGCTTTTAAGATTCTCTCCTTATCTTTATTCTTGTGTAATATAATTATGGTGTGCCTTGGTGTGTGCTTTCTTGGATCCAACTTCTTTGGGACTCTCTGAGCTTCCTGGATTTCCCGGAAGTCTATTTCCTTTGCCAGATTGGGGAAGTTCTCCATTATATTTTCAAATATGTTTTCGATTTTTTGCTCTTCGTCTTCTTCATCTGGCACCTGTATGATTCAGATATTGGAACATTTAAAGTTGTCCTGGAGGTTCTTAAGGCTCTCCTCACTTTTTTTGAATTCTTGTTTCTTCATTCTGCTCTGGTTGAATGTTTATTTCTTCCTTCTGGTCCAAACTGTTGATTTGAGTCCCAGTTTCCTTCCCATCACTATTGGTTCCCTATGCATTTTCCTTTAATTCACTTTTCATAGCCTTCATTTTTTTCCTCTATTTTACAACAATACTCAACCAATTCTGTGAGCATCCTGATTACCAGTGTTTTGAACTGTGCATCTGATAGGTTAGCTATCTCTTCATTGCTTAGTTGAATTTTTCTGGAGCTTTGATACGCTCTTTATTTTGGACCATATTTTTTGGTCTCAGTGTGCCTGTTACATAGTAAGGGGCAGGGCCTCAGGTGTTGGCCAGGGTGGGGCAACGTTGCGTTGTGGCGTTGTCTGTGGGGGAGGGGTCTGAGAGGAAACAATGCTGCTTGCTTGGCCCTCCACCAGCTTTCAGTCACTTCCTCCACTTCCCACAAGCAAATTGGGCCCTTCTGGTGCTGATTCCTGGGTGGGTGGGTTTGTGTACATTCTAGGACCCTGTGGGTCTCTCCAACAAACTCTCCTGTGAGGCTGGGAGTTTCTCTGACCACTGCAACCCTCACAGGTTTTTTCAATCAGAGGTTTTGAGGCTTTATTTCCCTGCCTGGAACCCTGGGTTGCATGGTCTGTTTCACTCCTCAGTTGTTCCTCCCAGTTTATCTGCATGCAAATGTGGGACTACTTGCTCTGCCAGCTGCTGCCTCACCCGCCCCGGCCCTCCAGCTGCTGCCTCACTGAGAGTCCTCTCCATCCTGGCTGCCCATCTCTGTTCCTCCTACCGGTAGGGGTGGATGTTTCTTCTTTAAGTCCTTGGTTGTTGGACTTCCATACAGTTTGATTTTCTGGCAGTTCTCGTTTTTTTTTGTTTTTAAATTTGTTATTGTCCTTCTTTTGGTTGTGAGAGGAGGCAAAGTGTGTCTACCTATGCCTCCATCTTGGTGAGTCAGCTCTATTTTGTCTTTTTGTTTTGTTGATTAAATTCTACATATAAGTGAAATCAGGTGGCATTTATCTTTTTCTGACTGGCTTATTTCATTTAGCATAATGCAATCCAGGTCCATCCTTGTTGTTGCAAAAGGTAAAATTTCCTTTGTTTTTTCATGGCTGAGTAGCATTCCACTGTGTAAATGTGCCATAGCTTTTTTATCCACTCATCTACTGATGGGCACTTGGGCTGTTTCCAAATCTTGGGTATTGTAAATAACACTGCAATGAACCTAGGGGTGCTTATGTCCTTTCAAATTAGTGTTTCAGGTTTCTTCAGATACACTCCCAACAGTGGAATCACTGGGTCATAAGGCAGTTGCATCTTTAATTTTTTTGAAGTATCTCCGTACTTCTTTCCATAGTGGCTGCACCAGGCTGAATTTGCATCGGCAGTGTACCAGGGTTCTCTTTGCGTCACATCCTCAGCAACGCTTATTGTTTGTTGATGTGTTGATTATAGCTACTCTGGCAGGTATGGGTGATATCTCATTGTGATTTTAGTTTGCAATTCTCTGATGATTAGTGACATTGAGCATCTTTTCCTATGTCTATTGGCAATCTGTGTGCCCTCTTTGAAGAAGTGTCTATTCAGGTCCTTTGCCCATTTTTTAAATTGGATTTTTTTTGTTGTTGAGTTTTATACATTGTTTATAAATTTTAGATATTAACTCCTTATCAGATATATCACTGGCAAATATGTTCTCCCATTCAGTGGGTTGTGATTTCATTTTGTTGATGGTTTCCTTTGCTTTGCAAAAACATTTTAGTTTCATGTAGTCCTATTGTTTATTTTTTATTTTGTTTTCCTTGTTTCCTTGTTTCCTTGTTTTCTGAGGAGATATATCAGAAAAAATATTGCTAAGAGGAATATCCAAAATTTTACTGCTTATGTATTTTTTCTAGGATTTTATATGGTTTTGAGACTAACCTTTAATTCTTTAGTCCATTTTGAGTTTATTCTTGTGTGTAGTGTAAGAAGATGGTCTAGTTTCATTTTTTGTATGTATCTGACCAATTGTTTTCAGTGCCATTTACTGAATAGACTACCTTAGCCCATTTGAATACCTGAGACCATAGAAAAAGGAATGGATGGTGGATGATACACTGCTTCATTAACCAATGCAAATTCAAGGTTCTTTGGAACGTCCTGATTAAAAACTACTGTGAGTTTTACATTTACTTCATGATACATACATGTTTTTAATATAAAATTATTTTTTAAGTTAGTTGTGAACCAAATGGCTTGACTTCTGTCCCACCCCAAACTTGGGGAAAGATTTTTTCACAGAGGTTTTTCCCGTCGCTTTTCAGGTCCTCCCCCTCCCCACCCCAAAATGCACGCAGCCATGTGCCCTTGGGGTTTATATTTTCAAGCTTGAGAAGCACTATGTGAAATGGTTTCCTAGTTTTCTCCCATCTCTAAATTCCGTTTCGTTCATGAATGAAGAAGACATTAAAATAAAATCCATTGGAAGATTAATGCATTAGTGGAAAGGTATAATTAAAAGGTGTAATTAAGCTGGAAAAGAAGGTGGCTAGGGAGGAATTAGCAGGAATTAGCATCAACAAATTACAGTCTCTCGGATGGTCGAAGTGAGGAGTGTTTTTATAGCCAGTCTGATTATAGTGGGTATGACCTGAAGACATGAAAGAATACTGCAGGTCTGTATTTTGCCAATAAACCCTGGGTCGACGGATAATCTTTAAGGAAATGTACAAGCCAGCTTGCAGCCAATTTCAACATGAAGTGAATAAAAACGACCAAGCAGCGTACATATTTCGAAACTAATTCTGTGCCTTATTTATGAATACAGCAAAGCTAGCCATTGGGGGAGGACGGATGCATCTGTCAGGAGGCTCCAAACCTGTCTCCTCTGCCAATTTCCACTTTCCCGAACAATGAATTTAGGGAATAGACCAAGTCCCGGTGTTCTGCTAATGGAAGAGATGGATGTGATGTAGTTCATGGATATTCTTCTGGTTTGAGAGGTGGACCAGGAGACACTTGATTACAGTGCCGAGCTATGACAGAGAATGAAGGTATAGTTTTTTTCCAGCCTCGGTGGTTTTACCTGGGGAGACATGGAGATGTTCAATAAAGAAAGACTACAGGTTGCAATTTAAAAAGGTTTTTTAGAAGGTGATCACATATGGAACTATTTTTATGGGCCAAATGCCTTCCAATGAAAGGGAACAGAATTTGCAAATATGTAAAACAATATTAGAAAACATGTCACAATTGGTGGAGGCTAACTATTTGGATATACCCGGTATCAGGTGCATGGGAGCAAAATGAAAATGTGGCCAGAAAGAGGCATAAAATGGCTAAACCACACAGATGTTTGCAGATCCACTAATTCTTGGAGAGTATCCTTAAATAAGTAATGGAGAGAAGTTGAATGACTTAAAAAATGGAAGTAATATTTATCTTTAGAAAGATCACTCAAGAAATACAGGGCTGTTTTTGGGGAAGGGAGACAGGAGTTCTGGGGTTCAGAGGCCAATTAGAAGACATTTTCGGTGTCTTCACAAGATGCAGCCAAGAGCAGGATGAAACAGCTGTGAAAACAGCGTTCACCACCCCTGCTACTGTCCCCCTTATCACCCTGGTGGTTTCCTAGGGGTCTTCTGCTTCCCAAACACGACACCAGGGCCTGACAGGTCTCCAGGACTTATGCCAGGGATGGATGTCCCATCTCCCTGTGAGTGTGGCCTGCCATCGCTTTGCCTGCCCCATCAGATCCAGCCCCAAGCGCAGCTTCCAGGACCCAGTCAGATGTAGTTTATCCCAGTGACTGAATGTATAGATTAATGTTAACCAATTTGGGTAAATATGGGCTTCTTTCTTGTTCTGCAAGGCCTGTCAGAAAATAATCTTTGAAGACTGAGAGGGCTTATTGAGAAGCCCTAATAAGGAGTAATGGATGTCTCGTGTCATGTCTATCACTTCACAAAGCATCACAGACTTTTATCACAGGTTTATGAAGGAACCATACCGCAGAAGTAAATTTTCCAGCGCCTAAGTGATCCCCACCCTTGTCAACAGGAAGCAAGGATGGTCTTATGAGTCAGGTGACTTGTTCCTGCTGTGACACTGTGTGCCCCAAGACAGTGACCGAGCATCGGGCAGGGTGTGGATGTGAAAACAGGAGTGATTCAATTGTAGAGGGCAGACTCATCCCAGTTTAATTAGTTCAAATCCACTTTCCACTTTTAATGTTGAAGATCTTACTGATCTTGCTTGGATGGCCTTTGCAGCTTCTTTGAAGGAAGAGCTCAGTTTCTTGAGCACAAAGAACACATTTTTTTGAGCAGCCCATTTTGCTCTTGAGCTTACAACCTCCCTTGATTTTCCTCCAAGAAAGGAAAGTTAGGACGTGCTAGGTAAGATGCTGAGGTTATTCAGTTGTGAGAAAGCATGCGCGGTGGGGGAGGTTTAAGGAAAGGATGAGGTGAGAGCTGATGTGTTCCAAGTCAGCACTGGTGAGTTTGTCTTGTAAGCTGAGGAAGAAACAGCAGACATCAGCTGCAGGCATGACGCTATTGCAGCAATAAGCTTATTCAAATGTAGACCATTGTAAAATGCAGTGAATGGCTTATTTGTAGGCAGGGGAGAAAGTCATTATTTCCCCTGGTGTCAAAGTACAAAAATGTATTTAAAGTCCCCTTTAACTCTCTAGGGTTCTTCTGTATGTTCACAAGGAGTGTGGCCTCAGCTGGTCTTTGATTCCTGTTCTCCCTCTGAAAACATCTGTTCTACAATTCTGATATATCCAAATCAGGGGCTGACCATTTTCTTTACAGAACAGGAAATCCTGCCAATAGTTGATCAATGGAGCGGCATGCATCTACCTTCAGCATTTAATGAATTCTTAGGAAAAAAGAGGCCACTAAATTTAATCAGTTTCCCAGAACATAATCCGGTATTGCCTTTTAATTTAACAAAACTATTTTTAAAGTTTCCTTTAAAAATTATTGCAGGTTGCGTTTTCCAGCAGTCAAAATATCAGCAATTTACAGCATTTGCAGTTCTTTAACAGTGCAGCTTTAAAACAGCTACAATTAATGCAGTCCTTCTGAAAGGAAAGGGAGCGTGGAGACCTCCACAGGCCAAAGCAAGCCTCAATCTAGATTTTAAGCCACAAGTAATTAGCACAGGGAATTGGGGCTCTCACAGGTCTCTAATTGCGGCCACGCCTACATCAGCAACCTCTGGCTGCTGGTGAGAGCCGTGGTGAATGTGGAAATGCTGTGATTTGGGAAGTGCTTAAGTGCAATAGTACAATGCCTTCCTAGTCCCCGGTGTTGTGAACTGGGGTTAGCCATGGCAGGAGTTTTGTTTCATTATTCAAAATGGCGAGTCAGGTAACTTTATTTTTTATTTTTTTTTTCATTTTTTTTTATTTTTTATTTTCATAATTGGAAAAGCTGAGCTTCAGCATTTTTTTTTAATTACTTTATTGTTGTTCAATTACAGTTTGAATTTTCTCCCCATCACTCTCCCCCCACCCCAGCCAATCCCACCCCCCTCCCTCGTTTCCACCCTCCCCCTTGGTTATGTCCATGTGTCCTCCATAG